>OZ038383.1:146872627-146886818 GCA_964036045.1 Eutreptiella sp. 'Long Island Sound 2002' | reverse complement strand
AACCCTAACCCTAACCCTAACCCTAACCCTAACCCTAACCCTAACCCTAACCCTAACCCTAACCCTAACCCTAACCCTAACCCTAACCCTAACCCTAACCCTAACCCTAACCCTAACCCTAACCCTAACCCTAACCCTAACCCTAACCCTAACCCTAACCCTAACCCTAACCCTAACCCTAACCCTAACCCTAACCCTAACCCTAACCCTAACCCTAACCCTAACCCTAACCCTAACCCTAACCCTAACCCTAACCCTAACCCTAACCCTAACCCTAACCCTAACCCTAACCCTAACCCTAACCCTAACCCTAACCCTAACCCTAACCCTAACCCTAACCCTAACCCTAACCCTAACCCTAACCCTAACCCTAACCCTAACCCTAACCCTAACCCTAACCCTAACCCTAACCCTAACCCTAACCCTAACCCTAACCCTAACCCTAACCCTAACCCTAACCCTAACCCTAACCCTAACCCTAACCCTAACCCTAACCCTAACCCTAACCCTAACCCTAACCCTAACCCTAACCCTAACCCTAACCCTAACCCTAACCCTAACCCTAACCCTAACCCTAACCCTAACCCTAACCCTAACCCTAACCCTAACCCTAACCCTAACCCTAACCCTAACCCTAACCCTAACCCTAACCCTAACCCTAACCCTAACCCTAACCCTAACCCTAACCCTAACCCTAACCCTAACCCTAACCCTAACCCTAACCCTAACCCTAACCCTAACCCTAACCCTAACCCTAACCCTAACCCTAACCCTAACCCTAACCCTAACCCTAACCCTAACCCTAACCCTAACCCTAACCCTAACCCTAACCCTAACCCTAACCCTAACCCTAACCCTAACCCTAACCCTAACCCTAACCCTAACCCTAACCCTAACCCTAACCCTAACCCTAACCCTAACCCTAACCCTAACCCTAACCCTAACCCTAACCCTAACCCTAACCCTAACCCTAACCCTAACCCTAACCCTAACCCTAACCCTAACCCTAACCCTAACCCTAACCCTAACCCTAACCCTAACCCTAACCCTAACCCTAACCCTAACCCTAACCCTAACCCTAACCCTAACCCTAACCCTAACCCTAACCCTAACCCTAACCCTAACCCTAACCCTAACCCTAACCCTAACCCTAACCCTAACCCTAACCCTAACCCTAACCCTAACCCTAACCCTAACCCTAACCCTAACCCTAACCCTAACCCTAACCCTAACCCTAACCCTAACCCTAACCCTAACCCTAACCCTAACCCTAACCCTAACCCTAACCCTAACCCTAACCCTAACCCTAACCCTAACCCTAACCCTAACCCTAACCCTAACCCTAACCCTAACCCTAACCCTAACCCTAACCCTAACCCTAACCCTAACCCTAACCCTAACCCTAACCCTAACCCTAACCCTAACCCTAACCCTAACCCTAACCCTAACCCTAACCCTAACCCTAACCCTAACCCTAACCCTAACCCTAACCCTAACCCTAACCCTAACCCTAACCCTAACCCTAACCCTAACCCTAACCCTAACCCTAACCCTAACCCTAACCCTAACCCTAACCCTAACCCTAACCCTAACCCTAACCCTAACCCTAACCCTAACCCTAACCCTAACCCTAACCCTAACCCTAACCCTAACCCTAACCCTAACCCTAACCCTAACCCTAACCCTAACCCTAACCCTAACCCTAACCCTAACCCTAACCCTAACCCTAACCCTAACCCTAACCCTAACCCTAACCCTAACCCTAACCCTAACCCTAACCCTAACCCTAACCCTAACCCTAACCCTAACCCTAACCCTAACCCTAACCCTAACCCTAACCCTAACCCTAACCCTAACCCTAACCCTAACCCTAACCCTAACCCTAACCCTAACCCTAACCCTAACCCTAACCCTAACCCTAACCCTAACCCTAACCCTAACCCTAACCCTAACCCTAACCCTAACCCTAACCCTAACCCTAACCCTAACCCTAACCCTAACCCTAACCCTAACCCTAACCCTAACCCTAACCCTAACCCTAACCCTAACCCTAACCCTAACCCTAACCCTAACCCTAACCCTAACCCTAACCCTAACCCTAACCCTAACCCTAACCCTAACCCTAACCCTAACCCTAACCCTAACCCTAACCCTAACCCTAACCCTAACCCTAACCCTAACCCTAACCCTAACCCTAACCCTAACCCTAACCCTAACCCTAACCCTAACCCTAACCCTAACCCTAACCCTAACCCTAACCCTAACCCTAACCCTAACCCTAACCCTAACCCTAACCCTAACCCTAACCCTAACCCTAACCCTAACCCTAACCCTAACCCTAACCCTAACCCTAACCCTAACCCTAACCCTAACCCTAACCCTAACCCTAACCCTAACCCTAACCCTAACCCTAACCCTAACCCTAACCCTAACCCTAACCCTAACCCTAACCCTAACCCTAACCCTAACCCTAACCCTAACCCTAACCCTAACCCTAACCCTAACCCTAACCCTAACCCTAACCCTAACCCTAACCCTAACCCTAACCCTAACCCTAACCCTAACCCTAACCCTAACCCTAACCCTAACCCTAACCCTAACCCTAACCCTAACCCTAACCCTAACCCTAACCCTAACCCTAACCCTAACCCTAACCCTAACCCTAACCCTAACCCTAACCCTAACCCTAACCCTAACCCTAACCCTAACCCTAACCCTAACCCTAACCCTAACCCTAACCCTAACCCTAACCCTAACCCTAACCCTAACCCTAACCCTAACCCTAACCCTAACCCTAACCCTAACCCTAACCCTAACCCTAACCCTAACCCTAACCCTAACCCTAACCCTAACCCTAACCCTAACCCTAACCCTAACCCTAACCCTAACCCTAACCCTAACCCTAACCCTAACCCTAACCCTAACCCTAACCCTAACCCTAACCCTAACCCTAACCCTAACCCTAACCCTAACCCTAACCCTAACCCTAACCCTAACCCTAACCCTAACCCTAACCCTAACCCTAACCCTAACCCTAACCCTAACCCTAACCCTAACCCTAACCCTAACCCTAACCCTAACCCTAACCCTAACCCTAACCCTAACCCTAACCCTAACCCTAACCCTAACCCTAACCCTAACCCTAACCCTAACCCTAACCCTAACCCTAACCCTAACCCTAACCCTAACCCTAACCCTAACCCTAACCCTAACCCTAACCCTAACCCTAACCCTAACCCTAACCCTAACCCTAACCCTAACCCTAACCCTAACCCTAACCCTAACCCTAACCCTAACCCTAACCCTAACCCTAACCCTAACCCTAACCCTAACCCTAACCCTAACCCTAACCCTAACCCTAACCCTAACCCTAACCCTAACCCTAACCCTAACCCTAACCCTAACCCTAACCCTAACCCTAACCCTAACCCTAACCCTAACCCTAACCCTAACCCTAACCCTAACCCTAACCCTAACCCTAACCCTAACCCTAACCCTAACCCTAACCCTAACCCTAACCCTAACCCTAACCCTAACCCTAACCCTAACCCTAACCCTAACCCTAACCCTAACCCTAACCCTAACCCTAACCCTAACCCTAACCCTAACCCTAACCCTAACCCTAACCCTAACCCTAACCCTAACCCTAACCCTAACCCTAACCCTAACCCTAACCCTAACCCTAACCCTAACCCTAACCCTAACCCTAACCCTAACCCTAACCCTAACCCTAACCCTAACCCTAACCCTAACCCTAACCCTAACCCTAACCCTAACCCTAACCCTAACCCTAACCCTAACCCTAACCCTAACCCTAACCCTAACCCTAACCCTAACCCTAACCCTAACCCTAACCCTAACCCTAACCCTAACCCTAACCCTAACCCTAACCCTAACCCTAACCCTAACCCTAACCCTAACCCTAACCCTAACCCTAACCCTAACCCTAACCCTAACCCTAACCCTAACCCTAACCCTAACCCTAACCCTAACCCTAACCCTAACCCTAACCCTAACCCTAACCCTAACCCTAACCCTAACCCTAACCCTAACCCTAACCCTAACCCTAACCCTAACCCTAACCCTAACCCTAACCCTAACCCTAACCCTAACCCTAACCCTAACCCTAACCCTAACCCTAACCCTAACCCTAACCCTAACCCTAACCCTAACCCTAACCCTAACCCTAACCCTAACCCTAACCCTAACCCTAACCCTAACCCTAACCCTAACCCTAACCCTAACCCTAACCCTAACCCTAACCCTAACCCTAACCCTAACCCTAACCCTAACCCTAACCCTAACCCTAACCCTAACCCTAACCCTAACCCTAACCCTAACCCTAACCCTAACCCTAACCCTAACCCTAACCCTAACCCTAACCCTAACCCTAACCCTAACCCTAACCCTAACCCTAACCCTAACCCTAACCCTAACCCTAACCCTAACCCTAACCCTAACCCTAACCCTAACCCTAACCCTAACCCTAACCCTAACCCTAACCCTAACCCTAACCCTAACCCTAACCCTAACCCTAACCCTAACCCTAACCCTAACCCTAACCCTAACCCTAACCCTAACCCTAACCCTAACCCTAACCCTAACCCTAACCCTAACCCTAACCCTAACCCTAACCCTAACCCTAACCCTAACCCTAACCCTAACCCTAACCCTAACCCTAACCCTAACCCTAACCCTAACCCTAACCCTAACCCTAACCCTAACCCTAACCCTAACCCTAACCCTAACCCTAACCCTAACCCTAACCCTAACCCTAACCCTAACCCTAACCCTAACCCTAACCCTAACCCTAACCCTAACCCTAACCCTAACCCTAACCCTAACCCTAACCCTAACCCTAACCCTAACCCTAACCCTAACCCTAACCCTAACCCTAACCCTAACCCTAACCCTAACCCTAACCCTAACCCTAACCCTAACCCTAACCCTAACCCTAACCCTAACCCTAACCCTAACCCTAACCCTAACCCTAACCCTAACCCTAACCCTAACCCTAACCCTAACCCTAACCCTAACCCTAACCCTAACCCTAACCCTAACCCTAACCCTAACCCTAACCCTAACCCTAACCCTAACCCTAACCCTAACCCTAACCCTAACCCTAACCCTAACCCTAACCCTAACCCTAACCCTAACCCTAACCCTAACCCTAACCCTAACCCTAACCCTAACCCTAACCCTAACCCTAACCCTAACCCTAACCCTAACCCTAACCCTAACCCTAACCCTAACCCTAACCCTAACCCTAACCCTAACCCTAACCCTAACCCTAACCCTAACCCTAACCCTAACCCTAACCCTAACCCTAACCCTAACCCTAACCCTAACCCTAACCCTAACCCTAACCCTAACCCTAACCCTAACCCTAACCCTAACCCTAACCCTAACCCTAACCCTAACCCTAACCCTAACCCTAACCCTAACCCTAACCCTAACCCTAACCCTAACCCTAACCCTAACCCTAACCCTAACCCTAACCCTAACCCTAACCCTAACCCTAACCCTAACCCTAACCCTAACCCTAACCCTAACCCTAACCCTAACCCTAACCCTAACCCTAACCCTAACCCTAACCCTAACCCTAACCCTAACCCTAACCCTAACCCTAACCCTAACCCTAACCCTAACCCTAACCCTAACCCTAACCCTAACCCTAACCCTAACCCTAACCCTAACCCTAACCCTAACCCTAACCCTAACCCTAACCCTAACCCTAACCCTAACCCTAACCCTAACCCTAACCCTAACCCTAACCCTAACCCTAACCCTAACCCTAACCCTAACCCTAACCCTAACCCTAACCCTAACCCTAACCCTAACCCTAACCCTAACCCTAACCCTAACCCTAACCCTAACCCTAACCCTAACCCTAACCCTAACCCTAACCCTAACCCTAACCCTAACCCTAACCCTAACCCTAACCCTAACCCTAACCCTAACCCTAACCCTAACCCTAACCCTAACCCTAACCCTAACCCTAACCCTAACCCTAACCCTAACCCTAACCCTAACCCTAACCCTAACCCTAACCCTAACCCTAACCCTAACCCTAACCCTAACCCTAACCCTAACCCTAACCCTAACCCTAACCCTAACCCTAACCCTAACCCTAACCCTAACCCTAACCCTAACCCTAACCCTAACCCTAACCCTAACCCTAACCCTAACCCTAACCCTAACCCTAACCCTAACCCTAACCCTAACCCTAACCCTAACCCTAACCCTAACCCTAACCCTAACCCTAACCCTAACCCTAACCCTAACCCTAACCCTAACCCTAACCCTAACCCTAACCCTAACCCTAACCCTAACCCTAACCCTAACCCTAACCCTAACCCTAACCCTAACCCTAACCCTAACCCTAACCCTAACCCTAACCCTAACCCTAACCCTAACCCTAACCCTAACCCTAACCCTAACCCTAACCCTAACCCTAACCCTAACCCTAACCCTAACCCTAACCCTAACCCTAACCCTAACCCTAACCCTAACCCTAACCCTAACCCTAACCCTAACCCTAACCCTAACCCTAACCCTAACCCTAACCCTAACCCTAACCCTAACCCTAACCCTAACCCTAACCCTAACCCTAACCCTAACCCTAACCCTAACCCTAACCCTAACCCTAACCCTAACACCCTAACCCTAACCCTAACCCTAACCCTAACCCTAACCCTAACCCTAACCCTAACCCTAACCCTAACCCTAACCCTAACCCTAACCCTAACCCTAACCCTAACCCTAACCCTAACCCTAACCCTAACCCTAACCCTAACCCTAACCCTAACCCTAACCCTAACCCTAACCCTAACCCTAACCCTAACCCTAACCCTAACCCTAACCCTAACCCTAACCCTAACCCTAACCCTAACCCTAACCCTAACCCTAACCCTAACCCTAACCCTAACCCTAACCCTAACCCTAACCCTAACCCTAACCCTAACCCTAACCCTAACCCTAACCCTAACCCTAACCCTAACCCTAACCCTAACCCTAACCCTAACCCTAACCCTAACCCTAACCCTAACCCTAACCCTAACCCTAACCCTAACCCTAACCCTAACCCTAACCCTAACCCTAACCCTAACCCTAACCCTAACCCTAACCCTAACCCTAACCCTAACCCTAACCCTAACCCTAACCCTAACCCTAACCCTAACCCTAACCCTAACCCTAACCCTAACCCTAACCCTAACCCTAACCCTAACCCTAACCCTAACCCTAACCCTAACCCTAACCCTAACCCTAACCCTAACCCTAACCCTAACCCTAACCCTAACCCTAACCCTAACCCTAACCCTAACCCTAACCCTAACCCTAACCCTAACCCTAACCCTAACCCTAACCCTAACCCTAACCCTAACCCTAACCCTAACCCTAACCCTAACCCTAACCCTAACCCTAACCCTAACCCGAACCCTAACCCTAACCCTAACCCTAACCCTAACCCTAACCCTAACCCTAACCCTAACCCTAACCCTAACCCTAACCCTAACCCTAACCCTAACCCTAACCCTAACCCTAACCCTAACCCTAACCCTAACCCTAACCCTAACCCTAACCCTAACCCTAACCCTAACCCTAACCCTAACCCTAACCCTAACCCTAACCCTAACCCTAACCCTAACCCTAACCCTAACCCTAACCCTAACCCTAACCCTAACCCTAACCCTAACCCTAACCCTAACCCTAACCCTAACCCTAACCCTAACCCTAACCCTAACCCTAACCCTAACCCTAACCCTAACCCTAACCCTAACCCTAACCCTAACCCTAACCCTAACCCTAACCCTAACCCTAACCCTAACCCTAACCCTAACCCTAACCCTAACCCTAACCCTAACCCTAACCCTAACCCTAACCCTAACCCTAACCCTAACCCTAACCCTAACCCTAACCCTAACCCTAACCCTAACCCTAACCCTAACCCTAACCCTAACCCTAACCCTAACCCTAACCCTAACCCTAACCCTAACCCTAACCCTAACCCTAACCCTAACCCTAACCCTAACCCTAACCCTAACCCTAACCCTAACCCTAACCCTAACCCTAACCCTAACCCTAACCCTAACCCTAACCCTAACCCTAACCCTAACCCTAACCCTAACCCTAACCCTAACCCTAACCCTAACCCTAACCCTAACCCTAACCCTAACCCTAACCCTAACCCTAACCCTAACCCTAACCCTAACCCTAACCCTAACCCTAACCCTAACCCTAACCCTAACCCTAACCCTAACCCTAACCCTAACCCTAACCCTAACCCTAACCCTAACCCTAACCCTAACCCTAACCCTAACCCTAACCCTAACCCTAACCCTAACCCTAACCCTAACCCTAACCCTAACCCTAACCCTAACCCTAACCCTAACCCTAACCCTAACCCTAACCCTAACCCTAACCCTAACCCTAACCCTAACCCTAACCCTAACCCTAACCCTAACCCTAACCCTAACCCTAACCCTAACCCTAACCCTAACCCTAACCCTAACCCTAACCCTAACCCTAACCCTAACCCTAACCCTAACCCTAACCCTAACCCTAACCCTAACCCTAACCCTAACCCTAACCCTAACCCTAACCCTAACCCTAACCCTAACCCTAACCCTAACC
Organism: Eutreptiella sp. 'Long Island Sound 2002'; assembly: GCA_964036045.1. Classification (NCBI taxonomy): domain Eukaryota; phylum Euglenozoa; class Euglenophyceae; order Eutreptiales; family Eutreptiaceae; genus Eutreptiella; species Eutreptiella sp. 'Long Island Sound 2002'. Next base: position 146,878,184 of record OZ038383.1, on the reverse strand, counting down.
CTAACCCTAACCCTAACCCTAACCCTAACCCTAACCCTAACCCTAACCCTAACCCTAACCCTAACCCTAACCCTAACCCTAACCCTAACCCTAACCCTAACCCTAACCCTAACCCTAACCCTAACCCTAACCCTAACCCTAACCCTAACCCTAACCCTAACCCTAACCCTAACCCTAACCCTAACCCTAACCCTAACCCTAACCCTAACCCTAACCCTAACCCTAACCCTAACCCTAACCCTAACCCTAACCCTAACCCTAACCCTAACCCTAACCCTAACCCTAACCCTAACCCTAACCCTAACCCTAACCCTAACCCTAACCCTAACCCTAACCCTAACCCTAACCCTAACCCTAACCCTAACCCTAACCCTAACCCTAACCCTAACCCTAACCCTAACCCTAACCCTAACCCTAACCCTAACCCTAACCCTAACCCTAACCCTAACCCTAACCCTAACCCTAACCCTAACCCTAACCCTAACCCTAACCCTAACCCTAACCCTAACCCTAACCCTAACCCTAACCCTAACCCTAACCCTAACCCTAACCCTAACCCTAACCCTAACCCTAACCCTAACCCTAACCCTAACCCTAACCCTAACCCTAACCCTAACCCTAACCCTAACCCTAACCCTAACCCTAACCCTAACCCTAACCCTAACCCTAACCCTAACCCTAACCCTAACCCTAACCCTAACCCTAACCCTAACCCTAACCCTAACCCTAACCCTAACCCTAACCCTAACCCTAACCCTAACCCTAACCCTAACCCTAACCCTAACCCTAACCCTAACCCTAACCCTAACCCTAACCCTAACCCTAACCCTAACCCTAACCCTAACCCTAACCCTAACCCTAACCCTAACCCTAACCCTAACCCTAACCCTAACCCTAACCCTAACCCTAACCCTAACCCTAACCCTAACCCTAACCCTAACCCTAACCCTAACCCTAACCCTAACCCTAACCCTAACCCTAACCCTAACCCTAACCCTAACCCTAACCCTAACCCTAACCCTAACCCTAACCCTAACCCTAACCCTAACCCTAACCCTAACCCTAACCCTAACCCTAACCCTAACCCTAACCCTAACCCTAACCCTAACCCTAACCCTAACCCTAACCCTAACCCTAACCCTAACCCTAACCCTAACCCTAACCCTAACCCTAACCCTAACCCTAACCCTAACCCTAACCCTAACCCTAACCCTAACCCTAACCCTAACCCTAACCCTAACCCTAACCCTAACCCTAACCCTAACCCTAACCCTAACCCTAACCCTAACCCTAACCCTAACCCTAACCCTAACCCTAACCCTAACCCTAACCCTAACCCTAACCCTAACCCTAACCCTAACCCTAACCCTAACCCTAACCCTAACCCTAACCCTAACCCTAACCCTAACCCTAACCCTAACCCTAACCCTAACCCTAACCCTAACCCTAACCCTAACCCTAACCCTAACCCTAACCCTAACCCTAACCCTAACCCTAACCCTAACCCTAACCCTAACCCTAACCCTAACCCTAACCCTAACCCTAACCCTAACCCTAACCCTAACCCTAACCCTAACCCTAACCCTAACCCTAACCCTAACCCTAACCCTAACCCTAACCCTAACCCTAACCCTAACCCTAACCCTAACCCTAACCCTAACCCTAACCCTAACCCTAACCCTAACCCTAACCCTAACCCTAACCCTAACCCTAACCCTAACCCTAACCCTAACCCTAACCCTAACCCTAACCCTAACCCTAACCCTAACCCTAACCCTAACCCTAACCCTAACCCTAACCCTAACCCTAACCCTAACCCTAACCCTAACCCTAACCCTAACCCTAACCCTAACCCTAACCCTAACCCTAACCCTAACCCTAACCCTAACCCTAACCCTAACCCTAACCCTAACCCTAACCCTAACCCTAACCCTAACCCTAACCCTAACCCTAACCCTAACCCTAACCCTAACCCTAACCCTAACCCTAACCCTAACCCTAACCCTAACCCTAACCCTAACCCTAACCCTAACCCTAACCCTAACCCTAACCCTAACCCTAACCCTAACCCTAACCCTAACCCTAACCCTAACCCTAACCCTAACCCTAACCCTAACCCTAACCCTAACCCTAACCCTAACCCTAACCCTAACCCTAACCCTAACCCTAACCCTAACCCTAACCCTAACCCTAACCCTAACCCTAACCCTAACCCTAACCCTAACCCTAACCCTAACCCTAACCCTAACCCTAACCCTAACCCTAACCCTAACCCTAACCCTAACCCTAACCCTAACCCTAACCCTAACCCTAACCCTAACCCTAACCCTAACCCTAACCCTAACCCTAACCCTAACCCTAACCCTAACCCTAACCCTAACCCTAACCCTAACCCTAACCCTAACCCTAACCCTAACCCTAACCCTAACCCTAACCCTAACCCTAACCCTAACCCTAACCCTAACCCTAACCCTAACCCTAACCCTAACCCTAACCCTAACCCTAACCCTAACCCTAACCCTAACCCTAACCCTAACCCTAACCCTAACCCTAACCCTAACCCTAACCCTAACCCTAACCCTAACCCTAACCCTAACCCTAACCCTAACCCTAACCCTAACCCTAACCCTAACCCTAACCCTAACCCTAACCCTAACCCTAACCCTAACCCTAACCCTAACCCTAACCCTAACCCTAACCCTAACCCTAACCCTAACCCTAACCCTAACCCTAACCCTAACCCTAACCCTAACCCTAACCCTAACCCTAACCCTAACCCTAACCCTAACCCTAACCCTAACCCTAACCCTAACCCTAACCCTAACCCTAACCCTAACCCTAACCCTAACCCTAACCCTAACCCTAACCCTAACCCTAACCCTAACCCTAACCCTAACCCTAACCCTAACCCTAACCCTAACCCTAACCCTAACCCTAACCCTAACCCTAACCCTAACCCTAACCCTAACCCTAACCCTAACCCTAACCCTAACCCTAACCCTAACCCTAACCCTAACCCTAACCCTAACCCTAACCCTAACCCTAACCCTAACCCTAACCCTAACCCTAACCCTAACCCTAACCCTAACCCTAACCCTAACCCTAACCCTAACCCTAACCCTAACCCTAACCCTAACCCTAACCCTAACCCTAACCCTAACCCTAACCCTAACCCTAACCCTAACCCTAACCCTAACCCTAACCCTAACCCTAACCCTAACCCTAACCCTAACCCTAACCCTAACCCTAACCCTAACCCTAACCCTAACCCTAACCCTAACCCTAACCCTAACCCTAACCCTAACCCTAACCCTAACCCTAACCCTAACCCTAACCCTAACCCTAACCCTAACCCTAACCCTAACCCTAACCCTAACCCTAACCCTAACCCTAACCCTAACCCTAACCCTAACCCTAACCCTAACCCTAACCCTAACCCTAACCCTAACCCTAACCCTAACCCTAACCCTAACCCTAACCCTAACCCTAACCCTAACCCTAACCCTAACCCTAACCCTAACCCTAACCCTAACCCTAACCCTAACCCTAACCCTAACCCTAACCCTAACCCTAACCCTAACCCTAACCCTAACCCTAACCCTAACCCTAACCCTAACCCTAACCCTAACCCTAACCCTAACCCTAACCCTAACCCTAACCCTAACCCTAACCCTAACCCTAACCCTAACCCTAACCCTAACCCTAACCCTAACCCTAACCCTAACCCTAACCCTAACCCTAACCCTAACCCTAACCCTAACCCTAACCCTAACCCTAACCCTAACCCTAACCCTAACCCTAACCCTAACCCTAACCCTAACCCTAACCCTAACCCTAACCCTAACCCTAACCCTAACCCTAACCCTAACCCTAACCCTAACCCTAACCCTAACCCTAACCCTAACCCTAACCCTAACCCTAACCCTAACCCTAACCCTAACCCTAACCCTAACCCTAACCCTAACCCTAACCCTAACCCTAACCCTAACCCTAACCCTAACCCTAACCCTAACCCTAACCCTAACCCTAACCCTAACCCTAACCCTAACCCTAACCCTAACCCTAACCCTAACCCTAACCCTAACCCTAACCCTAACCCTAACCCTAACCCTAACCCTAACCCTAACCCTAACCCTAACCCTAACCCTAACCCTAACCCTAACCCTAACCCTAACCCTAACCCTAACCCTAACCCTAACCCTAACCCTAACCCTAACCCTAACCCTAACCCTAACCCTAACCCTAACCCTAACCCTAACCCTAACCCTAACCCTAACCCTAACCCTAACCCTAACCCTAACCCTAACCCTAACCCTAACCCTAACCCTAACCCTAACCCTAACCCTAACCCTAACCCTAACCCTAACCCTAACCCTAACCCTAACCCTAACCCTAACCCTAACCCTAACCCTAACCCTAACCCTAACCCTAACCCTAACCCTAACCCTAACCCTAACCCTAACCCTAACCCTAACCCTAACCCTAACCCTAACCCTAACCCTAACCCTAACCCTAACCCTAACCCTAACCCTAACCCTAACCCTAACCCTAACCCTAACCCTAACCCTAACCCTAACCCTAACCCTAACCCTAACCCTAACCCTAACCCTAACCCTAACCCTAACCCTAACCCTAACCCTAACCCTAACCCTAACCCTAACCCTAACCCTAACCCTAACCCTAACCCTAACCCTAACCCTAACCCTAACCCTAACCCTAACCCTAACCCTAACCCTAACCCTAACCCTAACCCTAACCCTAACCCTAACCCTAACCCTAACCCTAACCCTAACCCTAACCCTAACCCTAACCCTAACCCTAACCCTAACCCTAACCCTAACCCTAACCCTAACCCTAACCCTAACCCTAACCCTAACCCTAACCCTAACCCTAACCCTAACCCTAACCCTAACCCTAACCCTAACCCTAACCCTAACCCTAACCCTAACCCTAACCCTAACCCTAACCCTAACCCTAACCCTAACCCTAACCCTAACCCTAACCCTAACCCTAACCCTAACCCTAACCCTAACCCTAACCCTAACCCTAACCCTAACCCTAACCCTAACCCTAACCCTAACCCTAACCCTAACCCTAACCCTAACCCTAACCCTAACCCTAACCCTAACCCTAACCCTAACCCTAACCCTAACCCTAACCCTAACCCTAACCCTAACCCTAACCCTAACCCTAACCCTAACCCTAACCCTAACCCTAACCCTAACCCTAACCCTAACCCTAACCCTAACCCTAACCCTAACCCTAACCCTAACCCTAACCCTAACCCTAACCCTAACCCTAACCCTAACCCTAACCCTAACCCTAACCCTAACCCTAACCCTAACCCTAACCCTAACCCTAACCCTAACCCTAACCCTAACCCTAACCCTAACCCTAACCCTAACCCTAACCCTAACCCTAACCCTAACCCTAACCCTAACCCTAACCCTAACCCTAACCCTAACCCTAACCCTAACCCTAACCCTAACCCTAACCCTAACCCTAACCCTAACCCTAACCCTAACCCTAACCCTAACCCTAACCCTAACCCTAACCC
>OZ038383.1:146602627-146862627 GCA_964036045.1 Eutreptiella sp. 'Long Island Sound 2002' | reverse complement strand
CTGCCCACCTGTAAAGCAAAGGCAAGTGGCCTGGGATTGAGACTGAGGAACCAAGACAGGCTCCACGTGTTATACGCTTCTTAGGCTGCCGTATAATACGCTGTTCCCAAACCCAGGTGCAAGCAAGCAAGCTTCAGGAACTCCACCCGTTCTCTTAAAGAACGTAGGGTGGAGCCCCTGGGAAACCTAAACAAGGGTTTTAGCATGCGCAACACGCGCGGGCTACCCTTTAATGCGCCATATGCATGCACGGTTATGCACGAGACGGCCAATCAACTACCATAATCTTTCTCTTCCTACCAATCCATACCGTAATAACGAACTCCACCAGGGGGTGGCCACTCCTGGGCTTACTCACCTTACCTACCGCTGGGGAGCGAAGCAAGAGGAGGAGAAAACGAAACACAAGCGAAGCAAGCGTTTATGCACGCGTGTGTATGTTCTCATCACCCGATCTCACCTCTAATCATCGTGCAATCTTCTAATCTGTCCCTCTACTCTATGTTTGCGATGCAACACGGCGAGTTCACGGTAACACGAGACAAGCAATGTGCATGCTGCATACGAAGCAAACAAAACCTGTATGTTTATACCTTGTTCTTTGAGTTCATATTCAGTTTTTCGAATTCTTGATTTTTGATTGCTCCTCGAAGCAGGCGTGGAATCTCTACGTTTATTGATTATTGTGTATTTCGTCATTTCTTGTTTAATGTGTGACATACTGTTTTTTTTCTGTCTTTTCCGGCGCCCAATTAGGATGCGCTCCGGCGCGCCGCTTTCCTCTGCGTGTAAATCCAGGAATTTGGAAATTCCTGTGATGAACTCAAATTTCGTAAAAATGTGCATTTAATGCACATGGAGATCCTGGACAGGTGCGTGCCTTCAGAAAAATTCTAGGCCGTCATTTGACGGATTTTGGTGTTTGCGTCGATCCATCAATTTGCGTGTCTGTCAGTCCCTCGACCCTTCGTCCCTTGTCTGCAGATATCCTGGAGCGCAAACAGTGGACTAGGCCGTGTTCAGGCCGAAAAATTGACTCCTGGACAGCTGTAAAGAATCCCAAACCCTAATGAGGGTAAATGAATTTCCAACGCCCCTAAGGACAGATCAGGTCATACAGCAGGTTCATCGAGACCCCAGACAGCGTGCCCAGATCATAGCCTGCGTTGGGTTTTGCGTATTGCACTGCGTTTTGCTCTTTGGAGGGAGAGGTGTATGCACACATGAAGTGGCATGCCCATTATAACCCCCTACCAAGCCACAGCGGTAGGTGGGAGATGGCCGCTCCTGAGAATCGCCGACCTGTCCAGGATCTCCATGTGCATTAAATGCACATTTTTACGAAATTTGAGTTCATCACAGGAATTTCCAAATTCCTGGATTTACACGCAGAGGAAAGCGGCGCGCCGGAGCGCATCCTAATTGGGCGCCGGAAAAGACAGAAAAAAAACAGTATGTCACACATTAAACAAGAAATGACGAAATACACAATAATTAATAAACGTAGAGATTCCACGCCTGCTTCTAGGAGCAATCAAAAATCAAGAATTCGAAAAACTGAATATGAACTCAAAGAACAAGGTATAAACATACAGGTTTTGTTTGCTTCGTATGCAGCATGCACATTGCTTGTCTCGTGTTACCGTGAACTCGCCGTGTTGCATCGCAAACATAGAGTAGAGGGACAGATTAGAAGATTGCACGATGATTAGAGGTGAGATCGGGTGATTAGAACATACACACGCGTGCATAAACGCTTGCTTCGCTTGTGTTTCGTTTTCTCCTCCTCTTGCTTCGCTCCCCAGCGGTAGGTAAGGTGAGTAAGCCCAGGAGTGGCCACCCCCTGGTGGAGTTCGTGATTACGGTATGGATTGGTAGGAGGAGAAAGATTATGGTAGTTGATTGGCCGTCTCGTGCATAACCGTGCATGCATATGGCGCATTAAAGGGTAGCCCGCGCGTGTTGCGCATGCTAAAACCCTTGTTTAGGTTTCCCAGGGGCTCCACCCTACGTTCTTTAAGAGAACGGGTGGAGTTCCTGAAGCTTGCTTGCTTGCACCTGGGTTTGGGAACAGCGTATTATACGGCAGCCTAAGAAGCGTATAACACGTGGAGCCTGTCTTGGTTCCTCAGTCTCAATCCCAGGCCACTTGCCTTTGCTTTACAGGTGGGCAGATCAGGGTGATTGGTGCAGCTGCAGTTGCCTTCGGCGACTTTGAATTTTTCTGCCCGAGGTAAAACGGGCGCTGATCACACAGTCCACAAACTGCACCTCAGCCAGGAGTGGCGACGGCAGTCCGACATCTTCAACATACACGCTGTGCACGCAAACAGGGCACTCCTTCCCTCCAAGCCCTGACAGGGAAATGCGTAGTGGTGTCCCTGTTAGGCCACAGTCGCTTAGTAGCGCTCTGTTTTCTTGTCCTTTTACAGGTAGGCCACTAGGGCCTGTGACATGTTCATCAACAACGGCAAGTAGTGTGTGTGTGTAGGAGTGGCAAGCCAGGGTGAGGGCTTGAGCCCAGAGCTCGCTCATCCTTCGATGGCTGGTGCCACTGTAGTGAGTGTAGGACCTGTAGTGTGTGTGTCACTGTCCCGCCTGTTTGTGGAATTTTATCAGGGTTTTGGTGGGCAGTGGCAGTGGTAGTCTAGGTTTTGGCCGTGTAGCAAACAGGCGTTTTCATGCCTCATAGCTTTTGGCCACCCCTCCCCTGTAGTAGGCAGGCGGTTAGGAAAACCAATACCTTGGTGTTAACGCTGGGTATTCTTCCCAGGAAGACTGGTGCCAGCACAGAAAATGGGCACCAAGGGGCGGAGAGACCCGGGGCGTACCATGTGGCACCGTGTAAAGACATCCGCCGGGTTCAGCAAGGGTGCAGACTTGGGTACAATTAGGACACCATTTCTGCAGCTTGCTCATAGGTCCTCAGGATCAGCACACTCACACACACATAGGCAGGTATAGGAAGGGTTCAGTCCCTAGGTTTCTTCTGAGAGGCAAGAGTTTCAGCGAGCCTCAGCAACTCCAGGCAGGCAGGTAGCCGACTGTGGTGCACCAGCACCCAGTCTCCCTCTTTGTAGGAGCCGGGCATCCTGTGCTTGTTCTTCTTGTTCCACCGACGCTCCCTCACTCTCTGGAGCATAGCCTTGGCCTTGTCCACCTTGTCTCGTTGCTCGTTCACCCACTTACCCACAGTGGAGTAGGAATCCTCCGGATGGGGAGCGTGTTAGAACCACGCCGGGCGACCCATGAACACCTCATGGGGCGAGTAGTCAGTTGCCGAACTCTCTTGGGATTTCATCATCAAGGATATGACGGGGAGTCTCACCCAGTCTTTGGTGCGCTCAGTCTTGCACCATATCCCCACGTTCTCTTTGGGAACTAAGATCTGTCGCTCACATAGGCGGTTACTCGTATGAGTATAGGGAATCGCTGTTGACACCTGGACATTGAGGGACCTCAGGACTATCTTGTACCAGCCCGTGTCGGAGCTTACTCGGACGCCCTCGTCCGAGTTCATCCCTTTGGGGGCCCCATAGACACAGAACCACTCCTCCAGGAGTATCTTGATGGTCTCCTCGCCAGTGATGTGTTTAGTGCATGGGAACACCCTGGTAAACCTGGTCAGCCCACAGGGTACCACCAGGGCAAAGTCATAGCCCCCGAGCTTAGGCATCTCCGTGTAGTCCACATAGAGAACACTGTTGGCGCAGTGGGGGATAGGGAGAGTCGAAGAGAGACCCCTGTCCCTGATATCCCAAGGTTTACAGGACCAACACGGGCAGTTGTCCACGATGGGAGGGAGGATTCTCCGCAGCTGGTCGGCAGTCCACGTAGAGTGGAACCACTGCTTGAACAACCTCAGGGTACGGTTAGCCCCCACATGACCACTGGACTCATGGGTTCACTTGAGGAGTGCCGAGATACAGTCGCTAGGCACGACTATCCGGTCCTCATGCCAGAGGTAGGTCTTGTCCCGCTTGCACCGTTCCTGGTTGACCAGGACGGGTTCCAGACGCTTCTCCAGGCGTTTGTAAATGTCCCAAACTCTTTCAGGTACTCCACTTGTCGGAGTCCATCTAGAGGTCTGATCATCGTCATGTTCAGGTCCAGGTGTACATCCACACGGCTGAATGTCTCCTTGGCTAGATCCTCAGACCTGGCACCAATCTTGTTGTCAAAGTTGTTGCGGCTGATGTAGTCCGCACACTCGTTCTTGACGCCCTGAATATGATGTACTGAGAGCTGTAGCTGGCTCAGGTAGGTCCACCAGCGTCTGAGCTTAGCCTTCTCAGGCGGGGGTTCCTTCTGGAAGGTAAGGTGCGGACCGGTTCTTGGTCACACAGCCCTAACCCTAACCCTAACCCTAACCCTAACCCTAACCCTAACCCTAACCCTAAACCGGAAGTTGAGCCTAGCATGCGAAAGGTCGCGGCAACCACTTGAGCGTCCCACGCCGGAATAACGAACCATCCTTTGAGGTCTTTGTTCTCTTCTTTGGCTTTATCCAGCACGGTTTTTAATTCTTTAGCCCACGGGGTGGCGGTAGGTGGAGACCTCTTGGCTTCGGTTTGAGGGTAGTCCAACTCATACGGCTTTAGGTAGAAACGCTTGTGTTTGAACAAAAGCTTTTCAAGCTCGTTGTAGTTATTGTGCGCAACGGAGGAGACCCTGCCTGCGTCTAGAATTTCCGTGGAGTTGCTCCCAACAAAGGCGGATTGAATATCTGTGCCTTCCACATCCAGGTAGAAATCGGAGTAGTCTTGTAGACGGCGGTAAACTTCGGGAACGAAAATGCGTTGGCGTGTGTCAAATATTTTGCCTTCAACGGCTTCAAAGTGGCGTGATGGAACGCGTGTTTGTAACGGCAAATTTGAGGCTTAATGTTCTTGAAAGAGGTGTGACGGACAATAGTTAAATAGCCATGAAAGGCCATCATCGGTGGCTTTGGAGCTTCCAAATAGGGTGAAATTCATGATGTTCTCGGGATGAACAAAAAGGCGGTTTCGCGTCAATTGGAAGGCGGTGAGCGTGCATTTGGACTCGGGAATTGAGGTGATGATTTGGAAACTGCGGGAAAGGCTCCAGAACTTAAAAACCCCAGGATTTTCAGCAATCACCGAATAGCCTGGACTACTGGTGGATCCATCAACAAAATGCTGAGGGTCAATCGAAAAAAAATAGACAATCAGAAAGTGTAATTACTCTACCTATGAGCAGGAATTGCTCGCGGGTATGCTAGTGCTATCCTCTCAGTCCCGACTGTTGGGGAGTAACCCAGTGGTTTGGCTGTGTGACCAAGAACCGGTCCGCACCTTACCTTCCAGAAGGAACCCCCGCCTGAGAAGGCTAAGCTCAGACGCTGGTGGACCTACCTGAGCCAGCTACAGCTCTCAGTACATCATATTCAGGGCGTCAAGAACGAGTGTGCGGACTACATCAGCCGCAACAACTTTGACAACAAGATTGGTGCCAGGTCCAAGGATCTAGCCAAGGAGACATTCAGCCGTGTGGATGTACACCTGGACCTGAACATGACGATGATCAGACCTCTAGATGGACTCCGACAAGTGGAGTACCTGAAAGAGTTTGGGACATTTACAAACGCCTGGAGAAGCGTCTGGAACCCGTCCTGGTCAACCAGGAACGGTGCAAGCGGGACAAGACCTACCTCTGGCATGAGGACCGGATAGTCGTGCCTAGCGACTGTATCTCGGCACTCCTCAAGTGAACCCATGAGTCCAGTGGTCATGTGGGGGCTAACCGTACCCTGAGGTTGTTCAAGCAGTGGTTCCACTCTACGTGGACTGCCGACCAGCTGCGGAGAATCCTCCCTCCCATCGTGGACAACTGCCCGTGTTGGTCCTGTAAACCTTGGGATATCAGGGACAGGGGTCTCTCTTCGACTCTCCCTATCCCCCACTGCGCCAACAGTGTTCTCTATGTGGACTACACGGAGATGCCTAAGTTCGGGGGCTATGACTTTGCCCTGGTGGTACCCTGTGGGCTGACCAGGTTTACCAGGGTGTTCCCATGCACTAAACACATCACTGGCGAGGAGACCATCAAGATACTCCTGGAGGAGTGGTTCTGTGTCTATGGGGCCCCCAAAGGGATGAACTCGGACGAGGGCGTCCGAGTACGCTCCGACACGGGCTGGTACAAGATAGTCCTGAGGTCCCTCAATGTCCAGGTGTCAACAGCGATTCCCTATACTCATACGAGTAACCCCCTATGTGAGCGACAGATCTTAGTTCCCAAAGAGAACGTGTGGATATGGTGCAAGACTGAGCGCACCAAAGACTAGGTGAGACTCCCCGTCATATCCTTGATGATGAAATCCCAAGAGAGTTCGGCAACTGACTACTCGCCCCATGAGGTGTTCATGGGTCGCCCGGCGTGGTTCTAACACGCTTCCATCCGGAGGATTCCTACTCCACTGTGGGTAAGTGGGTGAAGGAGCAACGAGACAAGGTGGACAAGGCCATAGGCTATGCTCCAGAGAGTGAGGGAGCGTCGGTGGAACAAGAAGAACAAGCACAGGATGCCCGGCTCCTACAAAGAGGGAGACTGGGTGCTGGTGCACCACAGTCGGCTACCTGCCTGCCTGGAGTTGCTGAGGCTCGCTGAAACTCTTGCCTCTCAGAAGAAACCTAGGGACTGAACCCTTCCTATACCTGCCTATGTGTGTGTGAGTGTGCTGATCCTGAGGACCTATGAGCAAGCTGCAGAAATGGTGTCCTAATTGTACCCAAGTTTGCACCCTTGCTGAACCCGGCGGATGTCTTTACACGGTGCCACATGGTACGCCCCGGGTCTCTCCGCCCCTTGGTGCCCATTTTCTGTGCTGGCACCAGTCTTCCTGGGAAGAATACCCAGCGTTAACACCAAGGTATTGGTTTTCCTACCGGCCTGCCTACTACAGGGGAGGGGTGGCCAAAAGCTATGAGGCATGAAAACGCCTGTTTGCTACACGGCCAAAACCTAGACTACCATTGCCACTGCCCACCAAAACCCTGATAAAATTCCACAAACAGGCGGGACAGTGACACACACACTACAGGTCCTACACTCAGTACAGTGGCACCAGCCATCGAAGGATGAGCGAGCTCTGGGCTCAAGCCCTCACCCTGGCTTGCCACTCCTACACACACACGCTACTTGCCGTTGTTGATGAACATGTCACAGGCCCTAGTGGCCTACCTGTAAAAGGACAAGAAAACAGAGCGCTACTAAGCGACTGTGGCCTAACAGGGACACCACTACGCATTTCCCTGTCAGGGCTTGGAGGGAAGGAGTGCCCTGTTTGCGTGCACAGCGTGTATGTTGAAGATGTCGGACTGCCGTCGCCACTCCTGGCTGAGGTGCAGTTTGTGGACTGTGTGATCAGCGCCCGTTTTACCTCGGGCAGAAAAATTCAAAGTCGCCGAAGGCAACTGCAGCTGCACCAATCACCCTGATCTGCCCACCTGTAAAGCAAAGGCAAGTGGCCTGGGATTGAGACTGAGGAACCAAGACAGGCTCCACGTGTTATACGCTTCTTAGGCTGCCGTATAATACGCTGTTCTCAAACCCAGGTGCAAGCAAGCAAGCTTCAGGAACTCCACCCGTTCTCTTAAAGAACGTAGGGTGGAGCCCCTGGGAAACCTAAACAAGGGTTTTAGCATGCGCAACACGCGCGGGCTACCCTTTAATGCGCCATATGCATGCACGGTTATGCACGAGACGGCCAATCAACTACCATAATCTTTCTCTTCCTACCAATCCATACCGTAATCACGAACTCCACCAGGGGGTGGCCACTCCTGGGCTTACTCACCTTACCTACCGCTGGGGAGCGAAGCAAGAGGAGGAGAAAACGAAACACAAGCGAAGCAAGCGTTTATGCACGCGTGTGTATGTTCTAATCACCCGATCTCACCTCTAATCATCGTGCAATCTTCTAATCTGTCCCTCTACTCTATGTTTGCGATGCAACACGGCGAGTTCACGGTAACACGAGACAAGCAATGTGCACGCTGCATACGAAGCAAACAAAACCTGTATGTTTATACCTTGTTCTTTGAGTTCATATTCAGTTTTTCGAATTCTTGATTTTTGATTGCTCCTAGAAGCAGGCGTGGAATCTCTACGTTTATTAATTATTGTGTATTTCGTCATTTCTTGTTTAATGTGTGACATACTGTTTTTTTTCTGTCTTTTCCGGCGCCCAATTAGGATGCGCTCCGGCGCGCCGCTTTCCTCTGCGTGTAAATCCAGGAATTTGGAAATTCCTGTGATGAACTCAAATTTCGTAAAAATGTGCATTTAATGCACATGGAGATCCTGGACAGGTCGGCGATTCTCAGGAGCGGCCATCTCCCACCTACCGCTGTGGCTTGGTAGGGGGTTATAATGGGCATGCCACTTCATGTGTGCATACACCTCTCCCTCCAAAGAGCAAAACGCAGTGCAATACGCAAAACCCAACGCAGGCTATGATCTGGGCACGCTGTCTTTGGTCTCGATGAACCTGCTGTATGACCTGATCTGTCCTTAGAGGCGTTGGAAATTCATTTACCCTCATTAGGGTTTGGGATTCTTTACAGCTGTCCAGGAGTCAATTTTTCGGCCTGAACACGGCCTAGTCCACTGTTTGCGCTCGAGGATATCTGCAGACAAGGGACGAAGGGTCGAGGGACTGACAAACACGCAAATTGATGGATCGACGCAAACACCAAAATCCGTCAAATGACGGCCTAGAATTTTTCTGAAGGCACGCACCTGTCCAGGATCTCCATGTGCATTAAATGCACATTTTTACGAAATTTGAGTTCATCACAGGAATTTCCAAATTCCTGGATTTACACGCAGAGGAAAGCGGCGCGCCGGAGCGCATCCTAATTGGGCGCCGGAAAAGACAGAAAAAAAACAGTATGTCACACATTAAACAAGAAATGACGAAATACACAATAATTAATAAACGTAGAGATTCCACGCCTGCTTCTAGGAGCAATCAAAAATCAAGAATTCGAAAAACTGAATATGAACTCAAAGAACAAGGTATAAACATACAGGTTTTGTTTGCTTCGTATGCAGCATGCACATTGCTTGTCTCGTGTTACCGTGAACTCGCCGTGTTGCATCGCAAACATAGAGTAGAGGGACAGATTAGAAGATTGCACGATGATTAGAGGTGAGATCGGGTGATTAGAACATACACACGCGTGCATAAACGCTTGCTTCGCTTGTGTTTCGTTTTCTCCTCCTCTTGCTTCGCTCCCCAGCGGTAGGTAAGGTGAGTAAGCCCAGGAGTGGCCACCCCCTGGTGGAGTTCGTGATTACGGTATGGATTGGTAGGAAGAGAAAGATTATGGTAGTTGATTGGCCGTCTCGTGCATAACCGTGCATGCATATGGCGCATTAAAGGGTAGCCCGCGCGTGTTGCGCATGCTAAAACCCTTGTTTAGGTTTCCCAGGGGCTCCACCCTACGTTCTTTAAGAGAACGGGTGGAGTTCTTGAAGCTTGCTTGCTTGCACCTGGGTTTGGGAACAGCGTATTATACGGCAGCCTAAGAAGCGTATAACACGTGGAGCCTGTCTTGGTTCCTCAGTCTCAATCCCAGGCCACTTGCCTTTGCTTTACAGGTGGGCAGATCAGGGTGATTGGTGCAGCTGCAGTTGCCTTCGGCGACTTTGAATTTTTCTGCCCGAGGTAAAACGGGCGCTGATCACACAGTCCACAACGTGCACCTCAGCCAGGAGTGGCGACGGCAGTCCGACATCTTCAACATACACGCTGTGCACGCAAACAGGGCACTCCTTCCCTCCAAGCCCTGACAGGGAAATGCGTAGTGGTGTCCCTGTTAGGCCACAGTCGCTTAGTAGCGCTCTGTTTTCTTGTCCTTTTACAGGTAGGCCACTAGGGCCTGTGACATGTTCATCAACAACGGCAAGTAGCGTGTGTGTGTAGGAGTGGCAAGCCAGGGTGAGGGCTTGAGCCCAGAGCTCGCTCATCCTTCGATGGCTGGTGCCACTGTAGTGAGTGTAGGACCTGTAGTGTGTGTGTCACTGTCCCGCCTGTTTGTGGAATTTTATCAGGGTTTTGGTGGGCAGTGGCAGTGGTAGTCTAGGTTTTGGCCGTGTAGCAAACAGGCGTTTTCATGCCTCATAGCTTTTGGCCACCCCTCCCCTGTGGTAGGCAGGCGGTTAGGAAAACCAATACCTTGGTGTTAACGCTGGGTATTCTTCCCAGGAAGACTGGTGCCAGCACAGAAAATGGGCACCAAGGGGCGGAGAGACCCGGGGCGTACCATGTGGCACCGTGTAAAGACATCCGCCGGGTTCAGCAAGGGTGCAGACTTGGGTACAATTAGGACACCATTTCTGCAGCTTGCTCATAGGTCCTCAGGATCAGCACACTCACACACACATAGGCAGGTATAGGAAGGGTTCAGTCCCTAGGTTTCTTCTGAGAGGCAAGAGTTTCAGCGAGCCTCAGCAACTCCAGGCAGGCAGGTAGCCGACTGTGGTGCACCAGCACCCAGTCTCCCTCTTTGTAGGAGCCGGGCATCCTGTGCTTGTTCTTCTTGTTCCACCGACGCTCCCTCACTCTCTGGAGCATAGCCTTGGCCTTGTCCACCTTGTCTCGTTGCTCCTTCACCCACTTACCCACAGTGGAGTAGGAATCCTCCGGATGGGGAGCGTGTTAGAACCACGCCGGGCGACCCATGAACACCTCATGGGGCGAGTAGTCAGTTGCCGAACTCTCTTGGGATTTCATCATCAAGGATATGACGGGGAGTCTCACCCAGTCTTTGGTGCGCTCAGTCTTGCACCATATCCTCACGTTCTCTTTGGGAACTAAGATCTGTCGCTCACATAGGGGGTTACTCGTATGAGTATAGGGAATCGCTGTTGACACCTGGACATTGAGGGACCTCAGGACTATCTTGTACCAGCCCGTGTTGGAGCGTACTCGGACGCCCTCGTCCGAGTTCATCCCTTTTGGGGGCCCCATAGACACAGAACCACTCCTCCAGGAGTATCTTGATGGTCTCCTCGCCAGTGATGTGTTTAGTGCATGGGAACACCCTGGTAAACCTGGTCAGCCCACAGGGTACCACCAGGGCAAAGTCATAGCCCCCGAACTTAGGCATCTCCGTGTAGTCCACATAGAGAACACTGTTGGCGCAGTGGGGGATAGGGAGAGTCGAAGAGAGACCCCTGTCCCTGATATCCCAAGGTTTACAGGACCAACACGGGCAGTTGTCCACGATGGGAGGGAGGATTCTCCGCAGCTGGTCGGCAGTCCACGTAGATTGGAACCACTGCTTGAACAACCTCTGGGTACGGTTAGCCCCCACATGACCACTGGACTCATGGGTTCACTTGAGGAGTGCCGAGATTCAGTCGCTAGGCACGACTATCCGGTCCTCATGCCAGAGGTAGGTCTTGTCCCGCTTGCACCGTTCCTGGTTGACCAGGACGGGTTCCAGACGCTTCTCCAGGCGTTTGTAAATGTCCCAAACTCTTTCAGGTACTCCACTTGTCGGAGTCCATCTAGAGGTCTGATCATCGTCATGTTCAGGTCCAGGTGTACATCCACACGGCTGAATGTCTCCTTGGCTAGATCCTCAGACCTGGCACCAATCTTGTTGTCAAAGTTGTTGCGGCTGATGTAGTCCGCACACTCGTTCTTGACGCCCTGAATATGATGTACTGAGAGCTGTAGCTGGCTCAGGTAGGTCCACCAGCGTCTGAGCTTAGCCTTCTCAGGCGGGGGTTCCTTCTGGAAGGTAAGGTGCGGACCGGTTCTTGGTCACACAGCCAAACCACTGGGTTACTCCCCAACAGTCGGGACTGAGAGGATAGCACTAGCATACCCGCGAGCAATTCCTGCTCATAGGTAGAGTAATTACACTTTCTGATTGTCTATTTTTTTTCGATTGACCCTCAGCATTTTGTTGATGGATCCACCAGTAGTCCAGGCTATTCGGTGATTGCTGAAAATCCTGGGGTTTTCAAGTTCTGGAGCCTTTCCCGCAGTTTCCAAATCATCACCTCAAATCCCGAGTCCAAATGCACGCTCACCGCCTTCCAATTGACGCGAAACCGCCTTTTTGTTCATCCCGAGAACATCATGAATTTCACCCTATTTTGAAGCTTCAAAGCCACCGATGATGGCCTTTCATGGCTATTTAACTATTGTCCGTCACACCTCTTTCAAGAACATTAAGCCTCAAATTTGCCGTTACAAACACGCGTTCCATCACGCCACTTTGAAGCCGTTGAAGGCAAAATATTTGACACACGCCAACGCATTTTCGTTCCCGAAGTTTACCGCCGTCTACAAGACTACTCCGATTTCTACCTGGATGTGGAAGGCACAGATATTCAATCCGCCTTTGTTGGGAGCAACTCCACGGAAATTCTAGACGCAGGCAGGGTCTCCTCCGTTGCGCACAATAACTACAACGAGCTTGAAAAGCTTTTGTCCAAACACAAGCGTTTCTACCTAAAGCCGTATGAGTTGGACTACCCTCAAACCGAAGCCAAGAGGTCTCCACCTACCGCCACCCCGTGGGCTAAAGAATTAAAAACCGTGCTGGATAAAGCCAAAGAAGAGAACAAAGACCTCAAAGGATGGTTCGTTGTTCCGGCGTGGGACGCTCAAGTGGTTGCCGCGACCTTTCGCATGCTAGGCTCAACTTCCGCCCTTTTTCCACTCCTCCCTTACATTTCTAGCGTAATATGTATGCACGGAGCACAACTCAGGGACGCCTACAAGGTCAAAAAGGACGGCAAAGACTCCTACAAGTTCCGCACAAGCGGCCATCAAACGATGCCGTATGTTGCTTTGCTCCTAAACACCTCCTCCTTTGACGGGTGCCGATATGAAGACATCAATTTTAAGTTTGAACCCTTCTGCTTCGCCGCCAAGCACGCCCATCCAACGGTGCGGGACCTCCGGTGGCACAAAACACTACGTTTGCAGGTGAGCATAGAGTTCCTTGATCACATTGAGCCTTCGCCGCCGGAGGAGAGAGACAAATCTCAACCAAAACAACGCAAAATTGGAGACGCCCGTGCATTCCTGAAGTTAATGAACGAAATTTTTTGTCCCCGCGCTAGCAAACGTATCGGTGAACATCAAGAATGCTTACTACCCGTTTGGCCACATAGTTTCATCCGAGAGCCCGCGTTGGGCCTACTACCGGTTTGATTGGGAACTCCCATCCCGCTTTGCCGACAAGCTCATGTTGAAAGTCCGCGAGTGCGCCCAATTCCTCACCAGAGAACTCCTTGCAATGGACATGCACACTTTGCCGACTACCGAAGTGTATCGTGCCGTGATCGCTAGGGACCGGAAGGAAAGAAACAAAGACCTAAAAGCCCCGGAACTGCTCACCATGATGATCGCCAACCTACCCGGAGGACGGGGTGCCTCACCGCCCTTAGGAGCGATGTTCCGGTCTAGGGATTCCCTTGTCGTGGCGATTGACACCACTCACGCGCCGTGCGACGTCATGAAAACCGGGGTCCAAACGTTAGCTATCCGCTTCTTCCACTCACGCGGCATTGTTCTCTTTCATGGCATAGATGGGCAATTGGTGCGGTTTTCGTCAAGATCCGACAGCTACACGAGGTCCGCGCCCTCGGGCACCCCCGAGCGACCCCACGCAACGCCCGCCGCGCCCTCATACGACTCGTCTAAAGCCCCGAAGACCATCGTGCTCATAGTGGCCCCAAGATCGGCGCACGCCCTCGACTTGCGCGTCCAAGCGGGGTTCCTTGGCCCCTACGTGTTGTTCGAACCCTCGCGGCCTCCCTACGAGCACCAACAAGCCCACCTCGTGGTCTACGAAAAGGAGGAATCCGCGCTGCTAGCGTATGATTTCAAATATGGAGACGCTGCCTTCGCCCCGCTACACCGCAACCTCCTCGCCCTCGAGAAGATCCTCCCCGCTCAAGACCCGAATGTGGCCGAGCAGGAGCAACCCATCGTGCAGCGCCTCCAAGCGGGCGCCGCCTTGGGGTCCCCAACTTGTCTCCGCCCTCCGGGATCGGCCCGCGACAGGGCTGACTGAGCGCATCAGCGAGTGGAACGCGGCACCGGACGACACCGACGCGGCTACGCCGACGCCGGGACAAAGCCGCATCGAAGAGATGTCCGAGACCGGCGCCCCGCTGCTTGCTCTGCTGGGGGGCGAGGCGACCACCCTCTTGCCCCCCGACCACGACCCCCCCACCCCCGCCCCGAGATACAAATCGACCCCCGCCTCCCTACTGGTTTTTATTACGTCCGCGACGTATTCTCCGAGAGCCAAGAGGAAACGGTAAAAAAGGTTCTCCACGACAACACATGGGAAAAATACCACGGACGCTCAGTCCAACACATCAGCCACGCATACCTGGGCGCGGGCAAAGTCGCCGCCACGTCCCCCATCCCGGAAGAGTTTTCCTCTATCCTCCAAACCTACAGTGCCGCGCTGGAGCGACTAGGCCTCTCGCACCCTCCCCCAAACCAAATCACGGGCACAATGTATCTCCCGGGAGAGGGCATCGGCTACCACAGGGACGACCCCTTGCTTGGCGAACCGGTATCCATTTTTGGCTCCCAGTCGGACACCACAATGTTCTTCAAAAACCCCTCAAACGGGGACTCGTTTCGCATCCGCCTCTTTGCCCGCTCTCTCCTTGTCCTCACGGGGGCCGCACACCACGAGTGGCACCACAGGATACCCCGACGGGGGAAAGACGAGGTGTTTGGGTTAACCGTCCCTTGTACCATCCCTCGGCTCGCTCTAATCCTCCGCCACATCCCACAGGCAAGCTAACACGCGAAGGCCAGAAGGCCGGGTACCCGCCTCCTGCACTCTCCAGCCCCCTCTACCTGAGAAAACAAGAGTGAAGGTTCTGTGAAACACCGGCCCAGTCACGGCTTCCCCCATCACCGGCAAGAGGCTAGACGAAGCGCTCGCCTCAGCCTGGGTACCGGCCGACTAAATTCAGCATTTTCGTTGCCTTAGCCAGCCCAGCCAGCCCGACCCCCCAGTACCCCCCCAGCCCCCCCCTATCCCGCCCCCCCCGAGGTCCTGTACGCGCCTACAGAAGGCGTACCGACGACCACACCGTCCCCCCGTACCTCTCCCTTCAGAACTGCGTTTCCTGTCCCACAACTTGCAGAAGAAACCCATAGTGAGCAGCCAAATTCTCCGACACCTCAAGAACGACTTCGACATCCTCTTTCTCCAAGAAATTAACCACACCCCCATCCTCCCCCACGTATACGCCTACGGTTCAGGCACTAAAGCCACCATTGTTTCAAACATCAGCCAAGACAAACACTCCAGAGGCGAATACGGGTCCGTTCTGGTTTGCTCCCCCGGGCGCTCCCGTTTCGTTACCCCCCTCCCCCGACTCGATACGGAAGGGCTGCTGGCGGCAGCCGTTCTCACCCTCCCGGGGGCCCCGCTCAGCTTGTTGGTCTCGGTATACGCCCCCAACGCGGACGTCCACCGCTCAAAAATTGAAAGCATCCTCCGCCCACTAATGCATCAGTATCCCAACCACGTCCTAGGAGGGGACACCAACTGTATAATGTGCCCCGAGCTAGACGGAGCGAACCTTCCAACAGACAACGAGTGGCCATGGCACCGCAGGCAGGTCACGAGCGACCTCCCACGCCTCATCGATACATTCCGGCACTTCCACCCGACCGAGCGGTCCTTCTCCCGATACGCCACCCCGTACAGGGCAAGCAGCAGCCGCCTCGACCATATTTTGCTCTTCCTGGGCGCCTCAGAATTCTTTGCCCCCAACTCAGCAACCATCCAAACTGACGACAAAACGTCAGAGCATCACCAAGTCACGTACACCTCTGAAGTGCCTCCCCACCCCTTCTCTGAAACTCTCACCACTCAGAGGAAAGTTTTCCGCAACCTGACGGAGCGGGAGCGCTCCAAGCACCACGACTTCCTCGCCCCCCTGGCGCGGTGGTGCGAGTCTACCCTCCCCCGCTTCGAGTCTTTTTCCTCGGCAGACATAGAGCTCTTCATAGATGTGGTGCTGGAGGAAGTAGCGACCAGCTACCACAATATCACCACACCGTCGCACCCCACCTCCTCAGCTCTAGTTAAGAAAATCAAAGCGTCCGTGCACTCCCTGCCCCCCCCCAACCATCCCGGCTACCCCGATTCCATGGACTCGCCCAACGGACTAGTCAAGGAGTGGGAAGCCAAAGTGAACAAGGCCGCAACCACCAAAATCCATCGGTGCCTTGTGCGGAAAACTACCATCAAACGCACCATCAACGAGGCACTCAACCCCGTGGAACGCGGTGAAATAACGCTGAATCGCCCGGGCACCACACAGCTCGTCTCCACCCCAAAAGAAGTGGGCTCTATTCTCTCCTCCACACTCCTCACCCTGGGGGGCAGCCTCGAATACACACCGCCGAGCACACTAGTGGATCGCCTGCTCACACACTTGCCCACCTGCCCTGAACCCACAAAACACAGCCCTCTCTCTGACATTACCTGGGAATCATTCCGCAACACGCTCAAGAGGTCAAAGCCCAACAAGGCGGGGGGACGGGACTTCACAAACAACTACACTTTGCACGTCTACCCCCCCCCTATCCAACAATTCATTTGCAGAGTATGCAACCACTACCTCCACCAGCCGCTGCCCGAGAAATGGCTCGAAGGCAACATTATCTTGCTTTTTAAGAAAGGAGACGTGATGAACCCTGTAAATTACAGGCCTATAGCCTTGCTGAACAGCGTTTACAAAATAATTGCAACACGGGCCAACGGGGAACTACTGGCAGCGGCCATCGAACACTCCATCATACACCCCACCCAGTTCGGCGGGCTTCCCAACCGCAGGTGCCAAGACCACATTTTCAACCTCTTATCCACGTTTCGGGAATCAGCCAGTAGCTACAGCCTCTACATCGATTTCAATAAGGCTTTCAACTCCGTCCCCCACACCACCCTCTTCACAGTGCTGTCCCGCCTGAACTTTCCCACGCCCCTTGTGAGCCTCATTCAATCCTTGTACCGTGCCCCCCGCGACTTCCTGGTAGTGACAGGGCACACCCACTCCTCCCATCTGCAAACCAGTGGTGTTCGGCAGGGCAGCCCCATGTCACCCGTCCTTTTCTGCCTCTACCTGAATGTGCTCCTCTTCGCCTTGCCGTCTCACGTCACTGCACCCCCCTCCCCACACAAATCGGGCCACGCCTTTGTTGACGACCTCCTCTATCGATCAGAAGATGGGGACTGCATTAAGCAAATTTTGAATTTCTTCGACACGGTCGCCAGGGAGTGGGGTCTAGACCTTAATCTCAGCAAAACTGAGATCCATGCTATGGGAACAGCCCCCCCCCAGAACCTTCACCTACCCCTCGGGCACCCCCCTATCAACAACCAACCAGAAGACGGGGCAACCACACAGCTGCTACAAGTACCTAGGGGTGTACATCTTCACCGCCGACCATGAGGCACAAACGATGGCATTGGCCAAGTCGGAAATACGCTCATTTTTCACAACCCTCCAACCCCTCCGGCTCACCCTTTCGGAATACGTTCTCTTAGTAAATGTCCAAATCATCCCTATTCTCTCCTACCGCCTCATGGCACACCCCCTGGCCCTGAACGAGTTGGGAGCCCTCCAGGCCATGATCTGGCAAAATATTCTGCATAACCCCTCCCCGGGTAAAGCCAACAGGATCTCGCGCCTCGTCTCTCCAATGGCCCGCTACACCCCCCGCCACCAGGGAGGCTTGGGACTCCGCCACTTCACCTTTTCCATTTGCATGGCCCTGGTGAACACCGCAATCAGGTACCTCAACGGGGACGGCCCGGCCTCAACAAACGGAGCTTTTTCTGAAGCAATGCTCCCCACCACAGGCAACCCAATCCAGGACACCGTCATGGACGCGTGCCACACCATAGGCCTCCAATACCACAGAACCGGCCTCTGGGCCTCCTGACCCCCTCCCTCTTCCTTCCGAAAGAAAAAGTCCAGGTCGGGTTCCTAGCCACCAAGCCTGCACCACAATACAGCAAGTTCGGCAACAGGCTAAAACGAATACCCCAGGCCCTAGGGTTCCACCTAGGAACAGTCACGGGGGTACACACAGGATCGGCCACACTCCAGGTTTCGGACGGCACCACCCACACCATCAAAGACCCTGGCCTCCACTGCAACGAGAAAGAGTACACCTTTCAAAGCCCAGCCGTTTCAGTCCGCCCCCAACTGGCGGGGCGCCACGAACTGCTTACCCCCCCCCTTCTCCACCCCAAAGAGTACATCCTCAACCCCCCCCCCCCCCCCGGGCCACACGGCAGAGTCCTACTTGAGTCGTCACTTCATGGCGAGCTGTACCGACTCCCAGATGAACCTCACTCCCTTCACCCCGGTGACCACGAAGAATGGGGTCGTGAAGCGGCCCTTGCAAGGGGCACGCCGGGTTTGTGGGGAATGAAACCTCAGATGCTTACTCAAAGTTGGCCGCCCACGTGATGATCCGGGACCCCTCCCTCCTTCCCCCCCCCGCGATAGGGTGCATATCCAGAGGCCTCCTCCCCGTCATACACAAACTGACTACCACCTCAATCAAGCACCTCCTCCCTCGCCACAAACACGAAAACATCCACACACCGTCCAGCTTCGGGTTTTTACAACCACATTCATGGTTCAAAGGCCTCCACTTCAAATGGTCCTCCGGAAACTTCAACATGGCGCCGTTTGCTTTCCACGACGACTTGCGCCCTCGCCATTGCCACGCTTGCCCCGACCCACACCCAATGGATGCTATCTCTTTCGTCTCACACTGCCTGACATGCGAACACCTGGTGCAGACCTACATTCAGTGCTGGCGCCCCCCCTTCACCATGATGGTGTCCCAATGGTGGTCCGCGACCACACACGTCGGGGAGAGGCGCAATTTCGTCTGGGGGCTGGTCCCCATGTCCCTGTACACGAAACTCACAACTCCCCCCTCTGGCCGAAGAAAACCAGCACACTGTCATGACTTAAAACTCGCCCTGATGGCTCGTGTTCCCCTGCTACTCAATGCTCTGTACCGCACGCTGGAATGGCTAAATGACCACCCGTCCCCAGCCCCACTCACCCCCCCCACGGGCCCAAACCCATGGAGGCGCCCCTGGTCGCCTTACAGCACGTCACACATCGCCCAACAGCGCCCCCCGCCCCGCCTATCACCCCCCCCCCTCCCAGACAAGGTTGCACACAAGCCTCCAAAGCGCCCCCGTCCCCCATCCCCTGCGGCACACGCCAAGTCTCAAAAACACGCCCGCCAGCCCCCAAGGCCTGTCCGGCCTCTATCGCTGAAACGCAGCACCGCAAGCCAACCTCAGCCAGAGCCCCCGCCCCCGTATGGGCCGCTTACCATCCGGGACATGTTCAACCCCCCCCCCCCTCGACCAGCCCCCCCCCTTGCCACCTCCGCCCCCGCCTGCACCCCTTCTCCCCGCATCACAGGATACTTCGCACCAGTCCCCCCCTCCCCCGCGAGCACAAACTCACAATAGTCCTCACCTTCTTTCAACGTGTCATCTCTTTGAAAAAGCCACACTTATACACCTCTCTCACGCCAGCCCTCGACAGCCCTAACACAGTGCAAGCAATCAGTACTACCACACTGGCACTCACCAGTCACTTCTGCAAATGAGTCCCCCCCCCCAAGCCACCCCCCGTGCTCAAGCCGTCATGCTCTAACCCCCAAGCCGCAACCGTACCGCCTTCGGAAAAGGCAGAGACCCGGCTCTGCAGTTGTCTATAACGGGGCTGCCAAGTCTCATTGAGATAGGGCAGAGGAGGACAGCAACGTGCAGCGGTACTCAGCCCGCGATTGAACTTGGTTTCGGGCTCCCGCCCCTCCCCGAAAAAGCTTGGCGCGCAAGAGCCTTTCCCCCCGGCCTGGCCAGCCACAAAAGGCGCCGTTCAGTGCAAAATCAGGTAGAGTAATTACTCCGGGCCTGGTTCCATTTCCAGTTCCAATGACCCAGGGGAACCAGGACCCATTTGTCGTCAGGGTAGCTGTGCTTGAGAGTACCGTCTCGGTTTAGTCCATCAGTACCCCAATGGGAAATGGCCGAATCAAACCCCTCCTTCTCTAGTGCTTGCCACTGGAACATCGTTCCACCTCCGCCGAAATTGCAGGCGTCAGTCACCAGATTAATTTCTCCTTGTGCTCTAGGCACGCCCAAGCACTTAGCATTGGCCACTTTGTTCTTGAGCTCGTCAAACGCTTGTTGTTCTTGAGGGCCCCAGTGCCAGGTAGTAGTCTTCTCAATGAGGTCCGTCAGGATGGCGCTGGTGTAGGTGAAATTCTTGATGTGGCGGCGGTAGAAGTTGCAAGCCCCAATGAAACTGCGTACATCATGGAGTCCTTTCTTGGGGTCTTCATGTCGTACCTTAGCATCCATGAGGGGTTTGGCCTTAAAGGCCGCTTGGGTCCACCAAGCTCAGCCAATGTGGAACCACAGGTACTGCATAGTCTCCTGCATGAACTCACACTTCTCCAGCTTAAGACTGGTGTGGTTCTCATGGCAGACTGCAAAGAACTCGCCCAAGAGGATTGGGTGGTCCTCTTGGGTGTTCGTTCCCAGGCATACATCGTCGATGTGTGCTTCCATCTGGGCGCCCCGGGATATCAGTTCCTGCACCACAGGTCTTTGACGTAGGATGGATAGGATCTTGTTCATCAGCTCTTGACAAAGAGCGGGTGCGTTAGCCACACCAAAGGGCATGACCTTCTACTTGAACACCCTCCCCTGAGGGGTGATGAAGGCTAGGAGTTCCTGGACGTTGGGCGTCATGTCCACGTGCCAGAATCCACTCCGCTTGCCCATCTTAGTCTTGTAGCGGCAGGAGGCTATCTTCTCGAGGGTTGACTCCACGTTAGGAATGGACCCTGAGTGGTTAAACGTCTTCTTGTTCAGCTCTCCAGAGTCCACTACCAGCCGTTTGGCTGTAGACCCCGGCTTAGCCACCATGAAACAGGGGCTGCAGTGTTGGGGGTAGTCCCCATCCTTGTACTTGAGGACCAGGTCAGCGTCGATACATTCTTGTATCTGTCGCTCTATCTCATCAGCCTGCTCTTAAGGAGCCGGATAGGGTCTCCTACGTATCTTGTGACCCACGAACTCGGCCTTCAGCTTGACGTCCATCTGTACCAGCTTCTCACAGGAGGCTGGAGGGGGTAGTTCTCCGAATACCTCCAGGTAGGTCCTGATCAGCTTCTGTACTCTAGGGTCCAAGAGTTTGATCTTGTCCCCCATGTCCTCGTCAGAGTATAGATTGCTTGCCCCTTGGTGTATAGGAGCGGGGAGGTGATCCTCAACCGGCTCAGCGTCGTTGGTCCTTCAGTCCTTGATAGGCGTAGACATGGTCCCGTTCAACAGTCTCAGGTGGTTGGTGACAAACAAAAGAAAATTAGGCAAGCCTTTGCTACCACAAAGAAAAAGAGAACTACTCGACTCCGGAGTAAGTTATGACTTGCTTTAGAATATCCCCAAAATGCTTATATTTCAACTACTCAATGGTTAGCAAAACCTATAAAACATGATCTAGAAAATAGGCCCACAAAACTACATAATTTTTGGAAGGGGTGTAACACGAGCAAAAATATATCGAATCATCTCATGTGATTGTTGTCCCTAGTTATTTTGGATGCAAAAACATTCCTGGGGTCATATTCCCCAAAACAACCAAACAAAACATACACAACTATACACAAGTGAAGCAAAGCACAAAGGAAAATGCAAATGAGGTAATGCACTCCACAGTATGGCATGAGTGCATCTTTATTCTCCTTGCCATACCTGGTTGAACCTCGTCCCGGGTCACCAAGGTTGGCGGATCATCCTGCCATGCGAAACTAAGAACCATGGCAAGGTGTATCAACAAAGAAGAAGGCAAAGAGGCATAGTGCAAAGCATATGGTATGTACGAATGCATGCACGAATGCAATGAATGCATGCACGTGCGTGTTTATCACGAGGCTATCAATGCTATGCTTCAACTATACACACACCATATCCTTTATGCTACTTGCTCACATGGCACATGTGAATGCATGCACGAATGCAATGAATGCATGCGCACCACAATACTTAAACCACTCGCCCATTCTCAAACACACCCCGACGATCTACAACTAATGCACGACGGATGTAGGTTCAATCGATAACAAATAATTAAACCCAGGTCCCCACACAATCTCTACTCAAACTGAGGACACGAACCACCAGCATGACCTAATCATGCGTGCGTTTCGGGAATCGGTCGGTAGCTACAGCCTCTACATTGATTTCAATAAGGCTTTTAACTCCGTCCCCCACACCACCCTCTTCACAGTTCTATCCCGCCTGAACTTTCCTACGCCCCTTGTAAACCTCATTCAATCCTTGTACCGTGCCCCTCGCGACTTCCCAGTGGTGTCAGGTCAAACCCACTCCTCACACCTGCAAACCAGAGGCGTTCGGCAAGGATGCCCCATGTCACCAATCCTTTTCTGCCTCTACCTGAATGTGCTCCTCTTCGCCTTGCCGTCCCACGTCACTGCACCCCCCTCCCCACACGAATCGGGCCACGCCTTTGTTGACGACCTCCTCTATCGATCAGAGAATGGGGACCGCATACAGCAAGTTTTAAACTTCTTCGACACGGTCGCCAGGGAGTGGGGTCTAGACCTTAACCTCAGCAAAACCGAGATCCACGCTATGGGAACAGCTCCCCCCAGAACCTTCACCTCCCCCTCGGGCACCCCCCTGTCGACAACAAACCAAAAGACGGGGCAACCACACAATTGCTACAAATACCTAGGGGTATACATCTTCACCGCCAACCATGAGGCACAAACACTGGCATTGGCCAAGGCGGAAATACGCTCATTTTTCACAACCCTCCTACCCCTCCAGCTCACCCTTTCGGAATACATTCTCTTGGTGAACGTCCAACTCATCCCTATTCTTTCCTACCGCCTCATGGCACACCCTCTGGCCCTGAACGAGTTGGGGGCCCTTCAGGCCATGATCTGGCAAAATGTTGCGCATGACCCCTCCCCGGACAGAGCCAACAGGATCTCCCGCCTCGTCTCCCCTAAGGCCCGCTACACCCCTCGCCACCAGGGAGGCTTAGGACTCCGCCACTTCACTTTTTCAATTTGCATGGCCCTGGTAAACACCGCAATAAGGTACCTCAACGGAGACGGCCCGGCCTCGACAAACGAATCTTTTTCCGAAGCAATGCTCTCCACCACACGCAACCCAATCCAAGACACCATCATGGACGCATGCCACGCCATAGGCTTCCGATACCACAGCACCGGCCTCTGGGCCTCCTGCCCCCCCTCCCTTTTCCTCCCAAAAGAAAAAGTCCAGGTCCGGTTCCTAGCCACCAAGCCGGCACCACAATACAGCAAGTTCGGCAACAGATTAAAACGGACGCCCCAGGACCTGGGGTTCCACCTAGGTACAGTCACGGAAGTGCACTCAGAATCGGCCACACTCCAGTTTTCGGACGGCACCACCCACACCATCAAAAACCCCGGTCTCCGCCGCAACGAGAAAGAATATACCTTTCAAAACCCAGCCATTTCTGTCCTCCCTCAACTGGCGGGGCGCCACGAACTGCTCACCCCCCCCCTTCTTCACCCTCAAGAATACATCCTCAACCCCCCCCCCGGGCCATACAGCGGGGTCCTACTCGACTCGTCACTGCATGGCGAGCTGTACCGGCTCCCAGATGAACCTCACTCCCTTGACCCCGACGACCTCGAAGAATGGGGTTGTGAAGCAGCCCTTGCCCTCCTCCTCGCATCGTCCCCCGGCACTACATGGGTGTACTTGGATGGCTCAGCGGGCGCCTTGGGCTACGGATCGGCGGCCACCCTGTTTTTTCCAAATGGCTCCAGATGGGTACTGTGCCAAACGTCCCCGTACCAGTCATCAGAGGGATCGGAGTTCTGGGCCGCTATTATGTTCCTACGGTGGGCCCTTGCATCTCACCCGCACCTCACCTTCGCCGTGCTAGGGGACAACCTCCACGTTATCACTGTTCTCTCTCCGAACACCCCCCCAGGCCTCCCATCACGCTCGCCAGCCGGCACGTGGGAATCCTCTCCCCAGTCCATTCAGGCCTCCCTACGCCCAGGGATGATCCAGGGTTGGGGGTGGATCAAGGGTCACGCCGGGTTCGTGGGGAATGAAATCTCAGATGCTTACTCAAAGTGGGCCGCCCACGTGATGGTCTGGGACCCCTCCCTCCTTCCCCCCCCCCCGATAGGGTGCATATCCAGGGGCCCCCTCCCAGTCATACACAAATTGACTACAACCTCAATCAAGCATCTCCTCCCTCGCCACAAACACGAAAACATCCACGCACCGTCCAGCTTCCATTTTTACAATCACACTTCGTGGTTCAAAGGCCTCCCTTTCAAATGGTCCTCCGGAAATTTCAACATGGCGCCATTTGCTTTCCACGACGACTTGCGCCCTCGCCATTGCCACGCTTGCCCCGACCCGCACCCGATGGATGTTATCTCTTTCGTCTCACACTGCCCAACGTGCGAACACCTGGTCCAATCCTACATTCAATGCTGGCGCCCCCCCTTCACCACGGTGGTGTCCCAATGGTGGTCCGCGACCACACACGTGGGGGAGAGACGCAATTTCGTCCGAGGGCTTGTTCCCATGACGCTGTACACCAAACTCACAACCCCCCCCTCCGGCCGAAGAAAACCAGCACACTGTCACGACTTAAAACTCGCCCTGAAGGATCGTGTTCCCCTGCTCCTCAGCGCCCTATACCGCACGCTGGAATGGCTAAAAGACCACCCCCCCCCAGCCCCGCTCACCCCCCCTACGGGCCCCAACTCATGGGGACGCCCCTGGTCGCCCTACAGCACGTCGCACACCGCCCAACAACGCCCCCCCCCCGCCTACCACCCTCCCCCCCCCCTCCCGGACAAAGTTGCACACAAGCCCCCAAAACGCCCCCGCCCCCCATCTCCTGCGGCACACACCAAAACTCGAAAACACGGCCGCCAGCCCCCAAGGCCCGTCCGGCCTCTATCACTGAAACGCGGTACCGCAAGTCAACCCCAGCCAGAGCCTCCGCCCCCCAAACGGCCGCTCACAATCAGGGACATGTTCAACCTCCCCCCCCCCCCTAGACCAGCACCCCCCCTCGCCGCCTCCGCCCCCATTTCCGCCCCTTCTCCTCGCATAACAAGGTACTTCGCACCAGCCCCCCCCTCCCCCGCGAGTACAAACTCACAATCGTCCTCACACTCGTCCAACGTGTCATCTCTTTGAAAAAGCCACACTTACACATTTTCTCACGCCGACCCTCGACAGCCCTAGCGGCGCGATCAATCAGTACTACCACACTGGCACTCACCAGTCACTTCTGCAAATGAATCCCTCCCCCAAGCCACCCCCCGTGCTCAAGCCGTCATGCTCTAACCCCCAATCCGCAACCACACCGCCTTCGGGTATCAAGCGGAGACCCCGGCCTGCGGTTGTCTATAACGGGGCTGCCAAGTCTCTTTGAGATGAAGCAGACGAGGACAGCAACGTGCAGCGGTACTCAGCCCGCGATTGAACTTGATTTCGGGCTCCCGCCCCTCCCCAAAAAAGCTTGGCGCGCAAGAGCCTTTCTCCCCGGCCTGGCCAGCCACAAAAGGCGCCGTTCAGTGCAAAAATGACCTAATCATGCGAGTCGGAGTTAATCTTGAAGAACATAATTCGGGGAATGAGAAATCGTAAAATCAATTGTAATTTGAGACATTCTGGACCACGTGAGCACTGTGGCAGATTGCAGATCGCGACGCCAGAGCATTTTGATACCCGCAATTTACAGATCTTCGAGCGACGATCCGAAGACAGCAACAGGTCAAATCAAAACAGAGTTAGAGAAGGAATAGTCCCAGAAGGCGTCCGAATAGGAAAAATAACTTTTTCTTACTCTATGGGAGCGGTGGGATGATACTGAGCAACCGATAGCCAACAACGATCGTCCTACGCTGAAGACAGGGACAAGACGCGACAGAGTGTTCGCGAAGCTGCTTGCAGAAAGACAGACAGCTTTTTTGTTGTTCTCCTGATCTTCTGCCGTCGAAGCTTGACGAGCAGGACCTCATGAAAGACACGGTGCAGCACAGTACTTTCGGGCCTCTTCATCCATCTGTGTAAGCAGATGAAGTAAATGCAAGGGTGGAGAAGCCTCTCTTGCACGGCTCTGATTGTACTTTCACTGGTAACCGGTCACCGGCGGTAATCTAAAAGTGAATCACAATACGCTTTGGAGGATAGTTGAGAATCCGGAATGCCTCGTACAGGACAAATATGACTATGACAGCGAGGCCGAATATAGTCGTGGCAAGGCACGTTTCTTGTGTCGGTAAGCAGTGATCATCAAAAAGGGTGCAACCACAAAGATTACCAAGACCCGTCCAGGCTGCTCTGTGACTACGAAGCTTGACATGTGTGCGGTTGGGGTTTTTTTTGGTTACTTTTGTTTTTGTCGTATGAACTGTGAAACATGGAACCCTGTTGTCGTAGACTGCAAATCCCCGGTCAGTTTTTGATGGCTGGGGTGCTAGGAGCAAACAACTCAGGGTGATGAATTGCGGTCCCTCCTCCACCTGTGTGACAAGTGTGCCTTCAGTTTTAGGGTCACTTACCCTCACCCTGAACTAATCAGATACACATACAATAGGTGGTACGAGGTACACATACAAGTTCGCACGCCTCTGGGCTAAGCCACGCATCAAGGCTGCCCTGCTAACGTCTTGATTGCCTGTATATGCCTGTTTGTGCCTGGTCTCCAACTAAACTACTGGTTGCCAATATCCAAAATGGTGCCTGTTTTGTTCATTTGGGTCCTGACTGATGATCAAACGAACCCAGTGGTACCATTTCGTCATCTGCCATCGCCATCCGCATACTGTCGAAATCTTTCGTATTTCATCCCTAGCAAGCTGATGTCCGGTGATGATAAGATGGACACGCCTTGTATTATCAACATGCACATAGTACACATGATACAGCACCTCGTCCTCTTTATAGCGGTCAATGAAGCCATTGTACCGCTGTTGTAGCACACCGCAGAGTGTATCCATTGTAATTGTCAATCGTGGGAGGTGACACGAAAGGTGAAAGAAGACCATGCTACCGTCCAGGTCCGGTGCTCTCTTCAGCAGGGGATTCTGCCTGAGTTGATGCCATCTCTCGCTGCGTCGCCGTTCCCTTGTTGTGTTGACATCATCATCATTACCATCTTCCATGTACATGTCCTCCTCCTGTCCTGAAGCACACGGCCTGTGTAGCACGTCTTCCCTGCAAAAGGTGTGACTGTGAGCCGTTTGCAAAAATGCTCCTAAAATGTATGACTCCATGGCCACACCCGCAACAATGCTGGTTGGTTCCACAATTTGCATTATCTCAGGATGTCCAGCATAACTGGCTGTCCACAGCAGGGTACGCCAGTCATTACAAAACCGTGGGAGATAACGGCGCAACGTTTTGCAATATTCGGTGCATGTTTTGTCCACCTGTATTTTTGAATGTTCTTAACCGCATCAACTTGTTCTGGGGCTGACGTCCCCCAATGAAAGTATTTACATCAACATATAAAGATATGTACACGGCTGCTCTGATGGTTAGGTTAGATGAACGCTGATTTACCCTGTGGGGAAGGGGGGGGGTTCCGGAAGGGGCGGAGGGCTGAAAGGGTCGAGAGGAGGAGACAGAAGTTCGCTGGATGGGCGGAAAAAATTCCGGATGTCCCGGGAGGCGTTGGAGTGGCGGGGGGCAGGGGCAGACGGGCCTGGGCGCCTAGCAAGGGTGGGCCTTGAGGGGAGAGGTAGGCGTGTTTGACGGTAGCGTGCCTTGGAGCTTGGGGGAGGGAGGGGGAGAGCGGTCTTGGCGCGCTTTGGGGGCGCCCAAACGATTGTGGCCTGATGGGTTTGTGGTGATCGATGGCGTTTTTGTGGTGGCCGTGGGCGTGAGTGCTGAGGAGGGCGGGGAATGGTCGAGGGGGGGGGGGGGGGCGTGGTGCGGATGCGCGGCTGGACGGGCGTTTGGAATTTTTTGGCGCGCGGCGCGTGGTTGGTTGTGCTTTGGCTGACGCTGGCTTGGACGGTTTTTTTAAGGCGTGTTTAGGGAGAGGTGGGTGGTGCTGGTATACGGGGCGGGTCCGAGGGGGCATGTGGACGGAGGTACTGAACGCACCGTGCGAAACCGAGAAGGGGTTGAGAGGGTCGGAGGGGTGCGCCCAAAGTATTGGGTCCCAAGGGAGAGGATTCGAACACAGCCAATCATGTGCTTGGTGGACAGCTATGTCCAGGTGCTTTACGCGTTCCCCCAGGGCTAGGCCAAGCATGGCTCTGTGCTCGGCGCGGGTGGAGCCCGGGATCGGCTTGGAGAGGCAGGACCATAGGGACTTTGGTACCAGAGTTCTCATGAAGTTCCTGCGGTCAGCCTTTGAGGGTCCAGAGAGCCACCAGTGCAGGACAATGGCGCTGAAAAGGGTTCCCCAGGAGGAGACGTATGCCTGGACATGCTGGTCCAACGCTTTGCAGAAGGCCAGGCATGATAAAGGGTCGAAAGGATGGTGCTGTCCGCACCTGGAACAGTGGTAGTCGTGGAGCATATTGCTCCACTGGTACCCGTGCACATTGTAGCACCCGGACGCCAGTTTGAAAAACAAGGACGAAAACCAGGAAGTTTTGTTGTACAGGCTGAAGCTGGGGCCGACCGCTATGTTGCTATGGGAGTGCCGCGGCAATAGGTGGCGGAATTGCTGTACCTTAAACTTGTGGAGGACAGGCAGGTGGTGTACCGCCACTGAGCCCAGTAGGGGGGGGGGGATGAGGTCCGGGGTAAAAATCAGGCTGTGAGCTGCCCATTTAGAAAAATGGTTGCAGATTTCGTTGCCAATAAAATTGGCGTGACCTTTAATCCACATGATGTGGAGGGGGTTGGTAATGAGAAGAAGGGCGCTGTGTACGGCGACGGTCCATGTGTCGTCTTGGAACAGGCTGGGCCTACGGACTTGGCATTTCCGGAGGGTGGACACCACCTGTTCGTTGTCAATCAACAAACATACTTCGTATTGGGAAAGTTCCCTGTGGATCCAGCGAATGGCTGCTACCGCCCCCCAGAACTCCGAATGCAGAGAAGAGGGATGCGGTGAGGATAGGCACAGGACTCTGGTTGTACCGTCGGGTAGAAAGGCCGTGATGGCGTCCGCATGGCCGGACTCACCGGAGGAGCCATCGGAATATAGCCACACCCGCTGTAGGCCGGGGGTCGGCGGCCTGGTCAGTGCCTCCGCGGCATCGTGGCATCCCCACTCGTCGAGAGACTTTTTCTCTAGGTAGTGTTGTGCCTGCAGAGCGAAGAGATGGCCGTGTTGGCTGATTCCCAGTGCGTGTGCGTTGTGCGGTGGCGCTGGGGGTTCGGGGATGGTCTCTTGAGGGCGCACAAATTCAGGGACTATCTGGAAGTGAGAGGGGCGGGAGTAATCCATGACGGCGTGGCACGGCATGTGCATGGTGTAGGACGTGTGGGTATCCACCGAGTAGACCCCGTCGTAGAACGAGACGTTGGCCCATTTGGAGGTGGCCTCGGTCACTCTTCCTGTGGCCTGTCCTGATTTGAACCTAACGGTTAGCTGGGTACCAGGCGTAAGATCCCGAATAGCAGTGGGTCTCCACGGGCCTATGCTGTGGAAAGATATGCCAAGGGCATGGATGGAGTCCATAAAAGAGTTTTGCACTGGGTCCAAGGCCCTCTGGTTCGAGCTAACTAAAGACTGGACGTACAGGGGGCCAACTGACTTCGGGGCAAGGCCGCAAAGGTTCGGTGCATGTTTTGTCCACCTGTATGGATAGCAAGCATTCCTCGAGGTCACACCGGCCAGTACCCCAGGCCTCAGGTACCTTTTGGTTCACAGAAGCTGCAATATTGCGATCTCGTAGTACTGTTTGTAGATACCCATCAACTTTGTGTACAAGGCTGTGTGGCAGATTGTTCAGCGACATAGTGCCTTTTTAGGTTATACAATTCTGATCATTCTGATCATACAGAACTCAAATCCGAACTGACCATGCTCCCCAAAGTGTGGTTACACTCCGTCGTGTAAGGTTACCTTCACCGTGCCTGAATCCCTCTTCTGCGCGGTCACAGATTGTATGAATGAATGCGGGGGACAGGCAACGACAGATGACATGAACATGGGCGTCCACTCTTACACACTACTGTTGTCTGCGTGATCATCATCACGCAGCAGGAGGCATGAAACAATCCCGGTTGTGGTGGCATACACAAAAAATGATCTGCATGCGACTATGAAACAAAAAAGGGAGGGTCTGAACACGGTATCTCATCTTTGCTTCTTCAACACCTCTTCTGGTGATTCTGACTCGTCTTCTGATGACTCTGAATCTTCTCGTGATTCTGACTTGTCTTCTGATGCCTCTGAATCTTCTTGTGACGTATCAGACGTTGTGATCGAAGGTCACTGGCAGGAGGGTGAAAGTGAACTGCAACGTGGAAACAGGTGTGCCATACTAGCTTTTTGCGGAGACTTGTTGATATTAGCTCTAAAAATGTCCGTTGACATTGAGGTGATTATTTCTGACATATTACCTAACCTTAACCCTCGGGCTGCTAACATGAAACGTCTAATCCCATCAATTTCCATTGATGCAGGAGAAAGATGTCCTTGAATTATGCCCTAGGTCTTTTGATGTATTCCTGCAAGTTGGTTTTGTAGTTGAAAACCCCAAACCAAAGCAGCAAGTAGAGCAAGGACTGAATATGGATCGAATCACTGAAATCAATGATTGGTTTTGGAATCCAGTGTAACACAGAAGGGCTGCAGATAGACAAAGCAGGTATATGAACATAGATTCAATCACAAATGGATAAAGCAAAAGGTTTTATATGAAAATTGGTCAGACTCTAGCCTCAGAGGTTGCAATAGGCACTTCATGTGCACTCTTTTGGGTGAAATGGTACTGGTTAGGACTGAGGGGCATAGATGTCAGGACCACACAGAAAATGACTTGGCCAAGCAACTGAATTCAGAAACAGTTACAAAGTAGGACCACAATAAGTGGTAGAATCAATTGAGTATAGGGGTCTTGGGGTGGGAGACCACTTAGGCTTAACCTCCAAGGCCCACAAGCATGGAATGCCTGATTTTTTTTGGTATGACCTCCATGAAGGAAGGTACCTCCGCTCAGTTGAGTGTTAGGGGTGAACTTCATGGGGGGGGGGGGGCTAGGGTCACAACCCCAGTTACTTTGAGAAAGTGTACTTTAGGCTACAAAAGAGAGATAAAAACACTTAAGTTTGTCTGAGCATCAACAAAGGGTTTTAAGGGGGGCTTAGCCTGGATCAAGCCCTCCAAGAAAGACATGACAGTGACTTTTTCTTACTCCCCCTTGGAGTACTAGTTGATCAAGCTAGTAGGACCAAGGAAAAAGGCTCAAATATTCCCAAAATTACCTCAAAAAATGCATTAAACTTACCAAAAACATTCTCATCACTTCATAGAAGCCTATCACACTGTAGGGACCCTTGAAAAACAGTGCAATGTACCGTGAATGATGTCCCTTCGAAGGGGCATTCCTCAAAAGTCGCCGGCGTGAGGCGAAAACTTTTGGAAAAAAAAAAGTGTGGGGGCAGTGGGAATTGAACCCAGGACTCCCTGTCCAGAGCACATGTGTCTGTCCACTAGGGTACAGTCGAACGCTCTAATGCGGACGGTTATCGCTGTATAAACAACGTTTTAGTAAACGTCCCGACCAAGGGCCAGGGCGGAGCAATACTCCCAATGGAGGACACAAACCCCCAGGAGCTGAAAAAAATAGAAAGTGGAACCAGCAGGGAGTGATTCCTGCGGTTTTGCGGAAGGGGTTGCGATTTAGCAAGTGAAATCGTTGAAAATCGACGAAACCACCCGGGAAATCGTCATTTTTACACACAAATTAAAGTCGCAGACAAGCGCAAACGAAGCGGACGCCAAGAAAAGGGTTGCGCAAGCGAAAACGGCTTTTGGAAAAGAAGTTATGAGCCGTAGTTTTTAAAGTTTTAAAGAAAATTTTTGCACAGTTGCATCAAAATTTTCATAAACTTCAGAGTAAAGAATTCAAAATCAGCCCACACCACAGAGCAGTTCAACAACCCGTCTCTCAGGTATGTCTGTGTCACTTCACACTCACGCATTGCGTTCGTGTTGGTTGTTCCGTCAAAACGTTAAGGTTGTCAACGCTGTGCTCGTTGGGGGGTCGGGTGTTCATCTCTCGTGCTCTGCACAGGCGAAAGCAGGAATGAAAGGTATGTGATGCGAATGGAGCGCGCAGCGCGCACGTAGGGTTAGAATATGCGCCGTGCTCGCGATGCATGTGCCTAATCTAGGCATCCACACGCTGTATCGCTTCACCTGTATCCCTAATCCACCCTTGTTTCTTTCTTCACAGGTAAGCGTTTGTACGTGTGCGGCCGTAGCGTTCAAGTTGAGTCGCTTAAAACGCTTAGGTTTGTTTTGTGTTCGTTTCAATGCGGCATTCGCACGATGTATGGTGAGTAAGGTAGGTTAGCCCAGGAGGAGCTCACCTCCTGGTTGAGTCTGTGGTTACGCCTCCCTTCCCTGCGTGCACATGATGCATTAAAGGGTAGGCCACGCGAATTGCGCACGGTAAACCTTGTTTAGGTTACCCAGAGGCTCCTCGGTACGTTCTTTAAGAGAACCCGAGGAGTTTCTTACAGCTTGCTTGCTTGACAGGGGTAGCTGCATCTGCAGCGTGTTTGCGAACAGCGTATTATAGGTCACACTGAGAAGGGTATAATACCTGGAGTGTGGCTTGGTTCCACAGTCGCAAACGCCCCTTCATCTGCCTCTTTTGTACAGGTGGGAGAGGTTAGGGTGATTGGTGCACGCAGCAGCTGCCTTCGGCGGCTACCATTTTTCTGCCCCAGCAAAACAGGGGCGCTGATCACAAATCAAATCACTGTGCCTCAGCCAGGACTGGCGACGACAGTTCGACTTCAACGACATCTGCGCTGTGCACGCAACGAGAGCACCCCTTCCCTCCAAGCCCTAGCAGGGGAAACGCGTTGTGGCGTCCCCTGTTAGGCCACAGCTGCTTAGGAGCGCTGTGTTCTCTCGTCCTTTTCACAGGAGGGTCGTTAGGACCCATGAGAACTTCACCTCCGCACCGCCAAGTAGAGTGTGCGTGTAGGAGTGGTAGTCCTGAGTGGGGGCTAGAGCCAGTTGCCCAGTGCTCGTTCACCAGGATGGTGCCACTGTAGGGTGTGTAGGACCTGTAGGGGGCGTGTCACTGTCCCACCCTTTTCCTGCAATTTTAGCTGGGCTGGTGGGCTGTGACAGTGGTTAGGTTAGTGTTTTTGGTCACATAGCAAACAGGCGTTTTGCATGCCTTCATAGCTTTTGGCCACCCCTCCCTGTAGTAGACAGATAGGTAGGGAAAACAATACCTGGACTAACACTCTGGGTATTCCCCCAAGGTTTTGCGCCAGCACAGAAATTGGGCGCATAGGGGAGGGGAGACCCGGGGCGTACCCCGTGGCATCAATAAGCCAACCCTCCAGGTTTAGCAAGGGCGCAGACTTGGGTATAATTAGGACACCACTTCTGCGGCTTGCTCTCAGGACCTTAGGACTAGCACACTCACACATACGTTATGGCAGATAAGGGTAAGGTAAACCCTGTAAGGAAGGGTAGAACCCCATGGGTCTGGACCGGTCAGGGGTCCTAACTGTGGGCTCGCTTGTCCCCAAGGAGGGAAGACACACCTTGCCTCATAACACCTTGCTTGTCATTCCCCCCTGGTGTAGAAAGCCACCGTTCTTCGTTGGCTCACCAAGGTCATTACATTAGGGCAGTACCCATGCAACACATGGTCAACAAGGCAAACACTCGCTGGGTGGCTGCAATTTTGATAAGCGGCCACCTGGCTCACGCTGGAAACCATAGGCATGGGTCTGCAGGGCACAGACAGGGTCAGTAGACTGACACAGGGTAATTAGTTTCGCTTCTTACGCTGGGACATAGTCTCAGCACGGGTTAGGAGCTGCCCCTCGTTGTTCTCAACGAGGTAAGTGCGGAAGATGGGGTTGATACTCCCATC
This sequence comes from Eutreptiella sp. 'Long Island Sound 2002', assembly GCA_964036045.1. Lineage (NCBI taxonomy): Eukaryota > Euglenozoa > Euglenophyceae > Eutreptiales > Eutreptiaceae > Eutreptiella > Eutreptiella sp. 'Long Island Sound 2002'. The sequence goes on along the minus strand of OZ038383.1, from coordinate 146,828,444 downwards.
TGGTTGTATGAAGGCTGACATAGGTTCCCAGGTCGCCTCGGACAACCCATAGCCATCCCACAGGGCAAGGAATTTCCAGCCCTGTTTATACTCGTGGCGAGCAATACCTGCAACCACGTAGTAACCATCGACTGCCATCTCATCGGCAGTCATCTCTTCGAGTTCGTCTGCCTCCTCTGGACTGGCAGCGTTCTCTAGGTCTATACGTTCAATCTCACTGTCGCTGAGGCGCCACTCATCCCAAGACAAGTCGTCAGGGGAGTGATAGTGCCTCAACTGCTTAGGAGCACATAGCAGTTCACCACCTAGACGTGGACTGCACCTGACATGGATCCTGGATCCATCTATCCTGATGATACGATAGGGTCCAAAGTAAGGGTCCTGTAGGCAGTTACGTGGCCAGGAGGGTAGGCGTGAATGGTGTACCAAAACAAGGTCACCAACCTTGAAGCTGGCAGGTCGCCGTAGGCGGTTCCGTCGGCTCTGTTCACGGTCACGAATGTGCCTCAGGTTAGTACCAGCCTGGTTGGCCAGAGACTGCTTGTGTTCTAGCCAATCTCCCACAGGGCTCTTGAAGTCCTCAGGAAAGGGGGTTTTGAAGAACCAAGCAGGTCGTCCTCCATGGAACAGCTCGTGGGGGGTGAAACCTGTAGAAGAGCTCCGCCGTGAGTTCATGGACAGAACTGCCCAGGGCACTAGGCGTACCCAGTCCTTGGTGCGCTCCTGTTTCATCAGGATTCTTAAGTTTTGCTCCACCACACGGTTCTGTCTCTCACAGAGAGGGTTAGACGTGTGAGTGTAGGGCACACCTGTGGTTACCTCCACGTTGAGGGCATTTAGCACTCGTTTGTACCACCCAGTGTCACTGCGGATGCGTACATCTTCATCAGAGTGCACCTGTTTAGGTGCTCCATAGGGTTCGAACCATTGTTCGACCAACATTTTTACAGTCTGCTCACCTGTGATTTTCTTATTGCAAGGGAACACACGGGTGAAGCGAGATAGACCACAGGTGACCACGAGGCAACTATCATAGCCGCCAAAGCGTGGTAAGCCGTGGATGTAATCCACGTAGAGAAGAGAGTTAGCACAATAGGGTATGGGTAAGCTGGAGATCAGACCCCTATCCCTACTGTCACTTTGCTTGCTGGCATGACAGCCACAAGCATCCACAATGGTCTGCATACGCGACCTCAGTTCAGTCAGGGTTAGACTAGAGTAGAAACACTCACGGAAGAAGTCCACTGAGCGATTAGCGCCAGTGTGACCAGAACTGAGATGGGACCACTGTAGGCACCCATCCAGTCGTGCCTCAGGCACCACAATTCGGTCCTCGTAGAAGAGGTACTGATTGTTTTTATACCACTGATGCCCGTCAATGACACGGGGTTCGAGACCAGTGTTGAGGGTTTGGAGAATTTCTTCATACTCTGACTGATAGTCGGTTAGACTCCAACCCTCCAGGATTCCAGCAGTGCGCATGGACAGGTCAAGCTGGACATCCATACGCTGGAAAGCCTCTTTGGCGAGTGCCTCAGAGCTCTCACCAATAAGCGCATCGAAGTTGTTGCGCGATATATAGTCAGACAGTTCATTCTTAATCCCGGGGATATGATGCACTGTCAGCCTGAACTGGCTCAGGTAAGTCCACCACCGTTTTAGCTTCGCTTTTTCTGGTGGTGGGCCCTTCTGAAAGGACTTCACAGGCTCCTGGTCACACAGCCAGACAATAGGGTTAGACCCCAGGAGTCGGGATTGTGAAGATAGCACCAACATACCGGCCAGGAGTTCCTGGTCATAGGTGCTGTAGTTGGAACGCGCTTGGTTCCACTTCCAATTCCAGTGTCCCAGTGGCACCAGTCGCCACTCACTGGTAGGATAGTCATGTTTCAACGAACCATCACGGTTCAGTCCAGTAGTACGATAATGGCAGTGGGTTAGCTCAGCGGGGTTAAGCTCCTGCCATTGGTAGATCGTACCTCCCCCCCCTACATCACTGGCATCAGTGATCAGGACTATCTCGCCCTCAGGGCGGGGAACTCCTAGGCAGTTGGAGGAGGCAATCTTCTTCTTCAACTCCTGGAAACACTCTTCCTCTCTGGAGGTCCACCTCCAGGGAGTAGTTTTCTTGATTAGGTCAGTGAGGGGTGCAGAGGAGTAAGTAAAATTGTGGATGTGACGCCGATAGAAATTACAGGCGCCCACAAAACTCCTCACATCGTGTAGACCCTTCTTAGGGTCATCGCGAATCTGCATGTCCTGTAGGGGCTGCATCTTAGACGCGGCGGGTTTTCACCAGCCATACCCCACGTCGAAACCCAAATACTCCATCTCCTCTTTCATAAACTCGCATTTTTCGAGTTTGATTCGGAGATGGTTTTCTTGACAGACAGTGAAGAATTCACGGAGGAGAAGGACATGGTCCTCTTTGGTATTAGTACCCAAACTCACGTCGTCGATGTGAGCCTCCATTTCTGCACCCCGAGAAATCAACTCTTGTACTAGAGGCCTGCGCCTCAGTATGTACAAAATTTTGTTCATAAGCTCCTGGAAGAGCGCTGGGGCGTTAGCCACCCCGAAAGGCATAACCTTCCACTTGAAGACACGACCCTTAGGGGTTATAAAGGCAAGCAGCTCCTGAGCTGCGGCGGTTAGGTCAACCTGCCAGAAACCAGAGCGTTTGTCCATTTTGGTCTTATACCTGCATTTGGCAATACGCTCCAGGGTGTTTTCCATGTTAGGAATACTCCCTGAGTGGTTCTGGGTTTTCTTGTTGACCTCACCATAGTCTACAACAAGACGTAGAGCAGTCGACCCTGGTTTAGCAACAAGGAAACAGGGGCTGCAGTGATGGGGATAGTCCCCATGTTTGTACTCTTCAACGAGGCCAGCATCAATGCATTCTTGGATCTGGCGCTCGATTTCTTCAACCTGTTCCTGTGGAGCGGGATAGGGACGATGCCTCACTCGCGTCTTTTCAAATTCTGGTTTCAATTTCAGGTCCATCTGGACCAGTTTTTTGCAAGATAGGGGAGGCGGCAAGGCGCCGAACACCTCCTCATAGGTTATAAGCAGCGTGACCTTTAATCCACATGATGTGGAGGGGGTTGGTAATGAGAAGAAGGGCGCTGTGTACGGCGACGGTCCATGTGTCGTCTTGGAACAGGCTGGGCCTACGGACTTGGCATTTCCGGAGGGTGGACACCACCTGTTCGTTGTCAATCAACAAACATACTTCGTATTGGGAAAGTTCCCTGTGGATCCAGCGAATGGCTGCTACCGCCCCCCAGAACTCCGAATGCAGAGAAGAGGGATGCGGTGAGGATAGGCACAGGACTCTGGTTGTACCGTCGGGTAGAAAGGCCGTGATGGCGTCCGCATGGCCGGACTCACCGGAGGAGCCATCGGAATATAGCCACACCCGCTGTAGGCCGGGGGTCGGCGGCCTGGTCAGTGCCTCCGCGGCATCGTGGCATCCCCACTCGTCGAGAGACTTTTTCTCTAGGTAGTGTTGTGCCTGCAGAGCGAAGAGATGGCCGTGTTGGCTGATTCCCAGTGCGTGTGCGTTGTGCGGTGGCGCTGGGGGTTCGGGGATGGTCTCTTGAGGGCGCACAAATTCAGGGACTATCTGGAAGTGAGAGGGGCGGGAGTAATCCATGACGGCGTGGCACGGCATGTGCATGGTGTAGGACGTGTGGGTATCCACCGAGTAGACCCCGTCGTAGAACGAGACGTTGGCCCATTTGGAGGTGGCCTCGGTCACTCTTCCTGTGGCCTGTCCTGATTTGAACCTAACGGTTAGCTGGGTACCAGGCGTAAGATCCCGAATAGCAGTGGGTCTCCACGGGCCTATGCTGTGGAAAGATATGCCAAGGGCATGGATGGAGTCCATAAAAGAGTTTTGCACTGGGTCCAAGGCCCTCTGGTTCGAGCTAAGTAAAGACTGGACGTACAGGGGGCCAACTGACTTCGGGGCAAGGCCGCAAAGGTTCGGTGCATGTTTTGTCCACCTGTATGGATAGCAAGCATTCCTCGAGGTCACACCGGCCAGTACCCCAGGCCTCAGGTACCTTTTGGTTCACAGAAGCTGCAATATTGCGATCTCGTAGTACTGTTTGTAGATACCCATCAACTTTGTGTACAAGGCTGTGTGGCAGATTGTTCAGCGACATAGTGCCTTTTTAGGTTATACAATTCTGATCATTCTGATCATACAGAACTCAAATCCGAACTGACCATGCTCCCCAAAGTGTGGTTACACTCCGTCGTGTAAGGTTACCTTCACCGTGCCTGAATCCCTCTTCTGCGCGGTCACAGATTGTATGAATGAATGCGGGGGACAGGCAACGACAGATGACATGAACATGGGCGTCCACTCTTACACACTACTGTTGTCTGCGTGATCATCATCACGCAGCAGGAGGCATGAAACAATCCCGGTTGTGGTGGCATACACAAAAAATGATCTGCATGCGACTATGAAACAAAAAAGGGAGGGTCTGAACACGGTATCTCATCTTTGCTTCTTCAACACCTCTTCTGGTGATTCTGACTCGTCTTCTGATGACTCTGAATCTTCTCGTGATTCTGACTCGTCTTCTGATGCCTCTGAATCTTCTTGTGACGTATCAGACGTTGTGATCGAAGGTCACTGGCAGGAGGGTGAAAGTGAACTGCAACGTGGAAACAGGTGTGCCATACTAGCTTTTTGCGGAGACTTGTTGATATTAGCTCTAAAAATGTCCGTTGACATTGAGGTGATTATTTCTGACATATTACCTAACCTTAACCCTCGGGCTGCTAACATGAAACGTCTAATCCCATCAATTTCCATTGATGCAGGAGAAAGATGTCCTTGAATTATGCCCTAGGTCTTTTGATGTATTCCTGCAAGTTGGTTTTGTAGTTGAAAACCCCAAACCAAAGCAGCAAGTAGAGCAAGGACTGAATATGGATCGAATCAATGAAATCAATGATTGGTTTTGGAATCCAGTGTAACACAGAAGGGCTGCAGATAGACAAAGCAGGTATATGAACATAGATTCAATCACAAATGGATAAAGCAAAAGGTTTTATATGAAAATTGGTCAGACTCTAGCCTCAGAGGTTGCAATAGGCACTTCATGTGCACTCTTTTGGGTGAAATGGTACTGGTTAGGACTGAGGGGCATAGATGTCAGGACCACACAGAAAATGACTTGGCCAAGCAACTGAATTCAGAAACAGTTACAAAGTAGGACCACAATAAGTGGTAGAATCAATTGAGTATAGGGGTCTTGGGGTGGGAGACCACTTAGGCTTAACCTCCAAGGCCCACAAGCATGGAATGCCTGATTTTTTTTGGTATGACCTCCATGAAGGAAGGTACCTCCGCTCAGTTGAGTGGTAGGGGTGAACTTCATGGGGGGGAGGGGGCTAGGGTCACAACCCTAGTTACTTTGAGAAAGTGTACTTTAGGCTACAAAAGAGAGATAAAAACACTTAAGTTTGTCTGAGCATCAACAAAGGGTTTTAAGGGGGGCTTAGCCTGGATCAAGCCCTCCAAGAAAGACATGACAGTGACTTTTTCTTACTCCCCCCTGGAGTACTAGTTGATCAAGCTAGTAGGACCAAGGAAAAAGGCTCAAATATTCCCAAAATTACCTCAAAAAATGCATTAAACTTACCAAAAACATTCTCATCACTTCATAGAAGCCTATCACACTGTAGGGACCCTTGAAAAACAGTGCAATGTACCGTGAATGATGTCCCTTCGAAGGGGCATTCCTCAAAAGTCGCCGGCGTGAGGCGAAAACTTTTGGAAAAAAAAAAGTGTGGGGGCAGTGGGAATTGAACCCAGGACTCCCTGTCCAGAGCACATGTGTCTGTCCACTAGGGTACAGTCGAACGCTCTAATGCGGACGGTTATCGCTGTATAAACAACGTTTTAGTAAACGTCCCGACCAAGGGCCAGGGCGGAGCAATACTCCCAATGGAGGACACAAACCCCCAGGAGCTGAAAAAAATAGAAAGTGGAACCAGCAGGGAGTGATTCCTGCGGTTTTGCGGAAGGGGTTGCGATTTAGCAAGTGAAATCGTTGAAAATCGACGAAACCACCCGGGAAATCGTCATTTTTACACACAACTTAAAGTCGCAGACAAGCGCAAACGAAGCGGACGCCAAGAAAAGGGTTGCGCAAGCGAAAACGGCTTTTGGAAAAGAAGTTATGAGCCGTAGTTTTTAAAGTTTTAAAGAAAATTTTTGCACAGTTGCATCAAAATTTTCATAAACTTCAGAGTAAAGAATTCAAAATCAGCCCACACCACAGAGCAGTTCAACAACCCGTCTCTCAGGTATGTCTGTGTCACTTCACACTCACGCATTGCGTTCGTGTTGGTTGTTCCGTCAAAACGTTAAGGTTGTCAACGCTGTGCTCGTTGGGGGGTCGGGTGTTCATCTCTCGTGCTCTGCACAGGCGAAAGCAGGAATGAAAGGTATGTGATGCGAATGGAGCGCGCAGCGAGCACGTAGGGTTAGAATATGCGCCGTGCTCGCGATGCATGTGCCTAATCTAGGCATCCACACGCTGTATCGCTTCACCTGTATCCCTAATCCACCCTTGTTTCTTTCTTCACAGGTAAGCGTTTGTACGTGTGCGGCCGTAGCGTTCAAGTTGAGTCGCTTAAAACGCTTAGGTTTGTTTTGTGTTCGTTTCAATGCGGCATTCGCACGATGTATGGTGAGTAAGGTAGGTTAGCCCAGGAGGAGCTCACCTCCTGGTTGAGTCTGTGGTTACGCCTCCCTTCCCTGCGTGCACATGATGCATTAAAGGGTAGGCCACGCGAATTGCGCACGGTAAACCTTGTTTAGGTTACCCAGAGGCTCCTCGGTACGTTCTTTAAGAGAACCCGAGGAGTTTCTTACAGCTTGCTTGCTTGACAGGGGTAGCTGCATCTGCAGCGTGTTTGCGAACAGCGTATTATAGGTCACACTGAGAAGGGTATAATACCTGGAGTGTGGCTTGGTTCCACAGTCGCAAACGCCCCTTCATCTGCCTCTTTTGTACAGGTGGGAGAGGTTAGGGTGATTGGTGCACGCAGCAGCTGCCTTCGGCGGCTACCATTTTTCTGCCCCAGCAAAACAGGGGCGCTGATCACAAATCAAATCACTGTGCCTCAGCCAGGACTGGCGACGACAGTTCGACTTCAACGACATCTGCGCTGTGCACGCAACGAGAGCACCCCTTCCCTCCAAGCCCTAGCAGGGGAAACGCGTTGTGGCGTCCCCTGTTAGGCCACAGCTGCTTAGGAGCGCTGTGTTCTCTCGTCCTTTTCACAGGAGGGTCGTTAGGACCCATGAGAACTTCACCTCCGCACCGCCAAGTAGAGTGTGCGTGTAGGAGTGGTAGTCCTGAGTGGGGGCTAGAGCCAGTTGCCCAGTGCTCGTTCACCAGGATGGTGCCACTGTAGGGTGTGTAGGACCTGTAGGGGGCGTGTCACTGTCCCACCCTTTTCCTGCAATTTTAGCTGGGCTGGTGGGCTGTGACAGTGGTTAGGTTAGTGTTTTTGGCCACATAGCAAACAGGCGTTTTGCATGCCTTCATAGCTTTTGGCCACCCCTCCCTGTAGTAGACAGATAGGTAGGGAAAACAATACCTGGACTAACACTCTGGGTATTCCCCCAAGGTTTTGCGCCAGCACAGAAATTGGGCGCATAGGGGAGGGGAGACCCGGGGCGTACCCCGTGGCATCAATAAGCCAACCCTCCAGGTTTAGCAAGGGCGCAGACTTGGGTATAATTAGGACACCACTTCTGCGGCTTGCTCTCAGGACCTTAGGACTAGCACACTCACACATACGTTATGGCAGATAAGGGTAAGGTAAACCCTGTAAGGAAGGGTAGAACCCCATGGGTCTGGACCGGTCAGGGGTCCTAACTGTGGGCTCGCTTGTCCCCAAGGAGGGAAGACACACCTTGCCTCATAACACCTTGCTTGTCATTCCCCCCTGGTGTAGAAAGCCACCGTTCTTCGTTGGCTCACCAAGGTCATTACATTAGGGCAGTACCCATGCAACACATGGTCAACAAGGCAAACACTCGCTGGGTGGCTGCAATTTTGATAAGCGGCCACCTGGCTCACGCTGGAAACCATAGGCATGGGTCTGCAGGGCACAGACAGGGTCAGTAGACTGACACAGGGTAATTAGTTTCGCTTCTTACGCTGGGACATAGTCTCAGCACGGGTTAGGAGCTGCCCCTCGTTGTTCTCAACGAGGTAAGTGCGGAAGATGGGGTTGATACTCCCATCTGGTTGTATGAAGGCTGACATAGGTTCCCGGGTCGCCTCGGACAACCCATAGCCATCCCACAGGGTAAGGAATTTCCAGCCCTGTTTATACTCGTTGCGAGCAATACCTGCAACCACGTAGTAACCATCGACTGCCATCTCATCGGCAGTCATCTCTTCGAGTTCGTCTGCCTCCTCTGGACTGGCAGCGTTCTCTAGGTCTATACGTTCAATCTCACTGTCGCTGAGGCGCCACTCATCCCAAGACAAGTCGTCAGGGGAGTGATAGTGCCTCAACTGCTTAGGAGCACATAGCAGTTCACCACCTAGACGTGGACTGCACCTGACATGGATCCTGGATCCATCTATCCTGATGATACGATAGGGTCCAAAGTAAGGGTCCTGTAGGCAGTTACGTGGCCAGGAGGGTAGGCGTGAATGGTGTACCAAAACAAGGTCACCAACCTTGAAGCTGGCAGGTCGCCGTAGGCGGTTCCGTCGGCTCTGTTCACGGTCACGAATGTGCCTCAGGTTAGTACCAGCCTGGTTGGCCAGAGACTGCTTGTGTTCTAGCCAATCTCCCACAGGGCTCTTGAAGTCCTCAGGAAAGGGGGTTTTGAAGAACCAAGCAGGTCGTCCTCCATGGAACAGCTCGTGGGGGGTGAAACCTGTAGAAGAGCTCCGCCGTGAGTTCATGGACAGAACTGCCCAGGGCACTAGGCGTACCCAGTCCTTGGTGCGCTCCTGTTTCATCAGGATTCTTAAGTTTTGCTCCACCACACGGTTCTGTCTCTCACAGAGAGGGTTAGACGTGTGAGTGTAGGGCACAACTGTGGTTACCTCCACGTTGAGGGCATTTAGCACTCGTTTGTACCACCCAGTGTCACTGCGGATGCGTACATCTTCATCAGAGTGCACCTGTTTAGGTGCTCCATAGGGTTCGAACCATTGTTCGACCAACATTTTTACAGTCTGCTCACCTGTGATTTTCTTATTGCAAGGGAACACACGGGTGAAGCGAGATAGACCACAGGTGACCACGAGGCAACTATCATAGCCGCCAAAGCGTGGTAAGCCGTGGATGTAATCCACGTAGAGAAGAGAGTTAGCACAATAGGGTATGGGTAAGCTGGAGATCAGACCCCTATCCCTACTGTCACTTTGCTTGCTGGCATGACAGCCACAAGCATCCACAATGGTCTGCATACGCGACCTCAGTTCAGTCAGGGTTAGACTAGAGTAGAAACACTCACGGAAGAAGTCCACTGAGCGATTAGCGCCAGTGTGACCAGAACTGAGATGGGACCACTGTAGGCACCCATCCAGTCGTGCCTCAGGCACCACAATTCGGTCCTCGTAGAAGAGGTACTGATTGTTTTTATACCACTGATGCCCGTCAATGACACGGGGTTCGAGACCAGTGTTGAGGGTTTGGAGAATTTCTTCATACTCTGACTGATAGTCGGTTAGACTCCAACCCTCCAGGATTCCAGCAGTGCGCATGGACAGGTCAAGCTGGACATCCATACGCTGGAAAGCCTCTTTGGCGAGTGCCTCAGAGCTCTCACCAATAAGCGCATCGAAGTTGTTGCGCGATATATAGTCAGACAGTTCATTCTTAATCCCGGGGATATGATGCACTGTCAGCCTGAACTGGCTCAGGTAAGTCCACCACCGTTTTAGCTTCGCTTTTTCTGGTGGTGGGCCCTTCTGAAAGGACTTCACAGGCTCCTGGTCACACAGCCAGACAATAGGGTTAGACCCCAGGAGTCGGGATTGTGAAGATAGCACCAACATACCGGCCAGGAGTTCCTGGTCATAGGTGCTGTAGTTGGAACGCGCTTGGTTCCACTTCCAATTCCAGTGTCCCAGTGGCACCAGTCGCCACTCACTGGTAGGATAGTCATGTTTCAACGAACCATCACGGTTCAGTCCAGTAGTACGATAATGGCAGTGGGTTAGCTCAGCGGGGTTAAGCTCCTGCCATTGGTAGATCGTACCTCCCCCCCCTACATCACTGGCATCAGTGATCAGGACTATCTCGCCCTCAGGGCGGGGAACTCCTAGGCAGTTGGAGGAGGCAATCTTCTTCTTCAACTCCTGGAAACACTCTTCCTCTCTGGAGGTCCACCTCCAGGGAGTAGTTTTCTTGATTAGGTCAGTGAGGGGTGCAGAGGAGTAAGTAAAATTGTGGATGTGACGCCGATAGAAATTACAGGCGCCCACAAAACTCCTCACATCGTGTAGACCCTTCTTAGGGTCATCGCGAATCTGCATGTCCTGTAGGGGCTGCATCTTAGACGCGGCTGGTTTTCACCAGCCATACCCCACGTCGAAACCCAAATACTCCATCTCCTCTTTCATAAACTCGCATTTTTCGAGTTTGATTCGGAGATGGTTTTCTTGACAGACAGTGAAGAATTCACGGAGGAGAAGGACATGGTCCTCTTTGGTATTAGTACCCAAACTCACGTCGTCGATGTGAGCCTCCATTTCTGCACCCCGAGAAATCAACTCTTGTACTAGAGGCCTGCGCCTCAGTATGTACAAAATTTTGTTCATAAGCTCCTGGAAGAGCGCTGGGGCGTTAGCCACCCCGAAAGGCATAACCTTCCACTTGAAGACACGACCCTTAGGGGTTATAAAGGCAAGCAGCTCCTGAGCTGCGGCGGTTAGGTCAACCTGCCAGAAACCAGAGCATTTGTCCATTTTGGTCTTATACCTGCATTTGGCAATACGCTCCAGGGTGTTTTCCATGTTAGGAATACTCCCTGAGTGGTTCTGGGTTTTCTTGTTGACCTCACCATAGTCTACAACAAGACGTAGAGCAGTCGACCCTGGTTTAGCAACAAGGAAACAGGGGCTGCAGTGATGGGGATAGTCCCCATGTTTGTACTCTTCAACGAGGCCAGCATCAATGCATTCTTGGATCTGGCGCTCGATTTCTTCAACCTGTTCCTGTGGAGCGGGATAGGGACGATGCCTCACTCGCGTCTTTTCAAATTCTGGTTTCAATTTCAGGTCCATCTGGACCAGTTTTTTGCAAGATAGGGGAGGCGGCAAGGCGCCGAACACCTCCTCATAGGTTATAAGCAGTTTCTTCAGGCGGGGGTCAAGGTTAAGACTCTCGACTTTCTGAAGGAAATCCTCCTCAGCATGGAGGTTGCTTTTTCCATGTTCTTTCTTTTTATGCCGATCAGCAGTTTTGGCAGGTACAGTACCATCGTCCCACTCAGGGGGACATTGCTGCCCATAGTGTAGAGAGTACACTAGAGGTATCTCAGGATCAGGCAGCGTATAGGACTCATCGTCCTCCTCAGACCAGATGGAGTATTTCCAGGTCTGTCTGAGGTATTGCAGCCGCTCTTGGCGCTCAATACCTTCGGCCTTCAGGTACAGCAGCCGTCGGAGTTCTTGCGTGTCATGCTCAGACAAGGGCATGTTATTAGCAGCAGGCCGTGCCAGAGCATCAGTACTCCGGGCGACGGGTTCACCTGTGTGCACAGGCTGCATGTGTAGCACTGGTTTCCCAACAGAGGAAGCGGGTTCAGAGGTTGACTCTAGATCTACCTCCTCTAGCAACAGCTGGGCCAGGAAAGCACTATGTTTTAGGTCAACACAGCTGGGATCAACAGAGGGAATAGTGCTGGCGATCTCAGACAGTTGGTCGTCAGCATCCTCTTTTACAGCTGCAGGTTCCAGATAGTCATCAGGAGACTCACACCCTGTAAGTGTGGCAGATAGGTGCTCAGGAGATCGATTTTTGAGATCATAAAGGGTCAGGCCACGATTTTCGGCCATGACCTCTTTTAGTAGCACCTGGTCCAGGTCACACAGGGGTACAGGATTGAGAGATCCATCGATGATGGACAGGAAACTGGCCCACTCAGGGGCCTGCGTAGCTGTGTCTGAGTCCTCAGGCACATAGATGGGGCCGTCGGGGAGTTGCACTCTTCCCACGGTCATTCGGTCAAGCATACGGCGCCAGTAAGCATGTTCACCAGAGCAACCCCAGTCAGGGGTGCACATAACAACCCTTTCTCCCCCATAAGCGATCTTGGTTAGAACCTTCGCGAGCAGGGAGAAGGGAGGGTTAGCATACGCTAGGCCCATTGCTTTCCAGAAGAATCGGAAAGCATTGTTCATTTGTTTCGAGCAGTACAACTGCATGATGTGCTGTTGTTGGCTCGCAAACAATTCCACCTGGATCTCGTCCAGGTTTACCTGAAGGGCTGCCAGTCCATTTTCGAGAACATGACGGGCCAGTTGGTAGTTTTCAGTACGATAGTTCGTCTTGGCTGCGTAGCGCAGCCCAGACTCTTTTCGTCCTGACAGCTCCAAAGGAACGGAGAATAGCCCACTGCCAAAGTCGCAGTGCAAAGAGTAAGGACGCTGTAGGGACAGCATTTTAACCTGGGGGTTTCTTCTTAGAAAGTCAGTGCCAATGACAATGTCAAAGGCGTCAGTGTCCAACACTCTGCAGTGTTGGGTCACGGTTTCGTCGCCCAGACATATGGTCACATCGACCCCCCCCAAGGAATGGATGGTACGCCCATCCCCTACTCTTATGGCCACAGTCTTGGTCTTCCTGAAAGTTTTAAGCAGGCGCCGGGCCACTATGGAAAGTGTTGCACCGGTATCAAGCACTGCTCGAAAAACCTGATCCCCGATTTTCACGAGGATCCAGAAAACCAAGTCCTCCTCTTCGGAGCCGCCCCCCTATTCCTCATCAGGGAATTTCACATCCACTCCTGCAGCCATGAGGGACTTGGCCATCCAGGCCAAGCGCCTCTTCTTAGAATTATTCCCCTCAGGGGTAGCGTTATCCCCTTGGGGGCGCTTCTGGGGGACACCTGCGGCAGGAGCGGGTGTAGCAGCAGGAGTAGGCGTAGCAACGGGCGCTGATGAGCGCCTCTGGGGGTTAGGGGGTCCTGTCTTACCACCCCCCTTGCCACCTCCTTTACCTTTATCCCCATTCGGGGGATTTCTGGCGGGCGTCGGGTTCTTCTGGCGCTCCGCCTCCTGACGCTTGAGTTTGTCACTCTCGCGTTTCTTGATGTGGCATTCGTCCTCATAGTGACGACGCTTGCCACAGTAACCACAGGTGATGGTACACCTGAAGTGGTCCTGATGGGTCACAGTTTTCCCATCTTTAGTATGCTGCTGACGTTTCATCTGCAGCATAGAGCCACTGCGGAGATCGCAGTCAGAGGCGTGACAAGGTCCCCCCTTGTCATTGACAGGTCGGCAGTAAAACAGGGGGGGGGTGCCTGCATCAGTTGGAACCTCGTTCATGGCACGTAGGTTGCCCCTCCCTTTACCGCCTCCCTGGTTGGTGTTAGTGGGATTTTTATGCCCCTCCCCTTCGCCACGTTCAGGGGTAGGGGTACCACCTCGTCCCAAATGCTTCTTGAGGAACTTCTCCATGTGGGAGTCGTTCTCTCTCTCAAGAGCTAGCTCAATCAAGAGATCCACCAGTGTATCATACGAGTGGGTCCTGCTCTTCCTCTCAGAGGTTGAGCGGCAATCATCCCAGGTACGCTGGGGGATCTTACTCATGAGCCACAGGTGGGGCTCAGTGGCTCCGTAGGAGCCCACATTCATCCTCGAAAATAAGTACTCCATGTCGCACACATACTCAGAAATTCGCGCAGCGGATGGAAACTCCGGGAGCATAGGTAGCTCCTCGATTTGTGTGCGTACGCTGAGGTCAGTCTCATAGACTGGGAATGTTTTCTCTAACCTCAGGAGTACCTCCGCCCAAGTACAACAGGTTTTCACAATCTGTTTGACCTGTTTTTGCAAAAATTTCTTTTTGCATGAGCGTTTTAGCAGTGAACATTTGGTGGCCACATCCACATGGGATTGGCCAGTCAACAAAAGGAACTCCGCAAATTCTTCTGCCCATTCAGGCAGGTTTTTAGGGTCGAACTCCGGCAGTTCGAGCTGGATGTTCGCCTGGGCAATTGGTCTGCCCATCTTCCCACCCCCCGGAGTTAGGCCTGAAGGCGACACGCCGGCAAGTGGGGCCAGGGCTGACAGCCCTCTTCTCTCACTCTCTGTGACAGGCACGTCCTGTAGGTCCGCCATAGGCACAGTCCTGGCACGGGGGTGAAAGGGGCTGGGGCAGGTAACCTTAGGCAATAGCCTTGAGACCCTCGATCTCTTGAGATCTTCGGCCAGGGTACTCAGCCCTGGAGAGAGAGAGAGGAACTCAGGCTTGGGTAAGGGTTCTGCAATACTCAGTTTAGCCTTAATGGCCTCTGATAAGGCCGTCACATCTGGATCTTCTGATCCAGACAGGAATTTGGTCAGCAGCTCGGCCGTTTGATCCAGGGCACCGTAGGTTGGCCTTGGATGATGTTCTTCAACTCGTGTTGGGCCCACTTCGGGAGCCCTTGGGGTTGGGTACTCAGGTCGTAGTCGTCTTGGCAGGGATGCAGTAGACAGAGGGCCTGAGTGTGAGTAGGACCCTAGATCCGTACGTGGTCTGGACCCATGTACAGCCAGTGGTTCCTCTCCATCTTCCCCACGGATGGATTTGTAGTACTCATCGTGCATGATGTACTCATCCATCTTCATCTTCAGCTTCTCATATTCCTCAGGTCCTTCAATGGCAGTTGAGGATGAAGCTGGGCAATTGGATCGTGATACTAAAGCAGCCACACGTCTGTGGAGGTGACTGAAGCTGTCTCCACCGTGTGCTGCTAAGGCCTCGGTGGTAAGGCCTTTATTCTTCTCCGCCCTTCTGCGTTCTGGATCTCCTTGGGACCCAGATGCGCCACTGAGGTGATGTGGTGCTCGGTGTGGTGGTTCACTCATTGGGTGGACCACACTGCCCATTTGTACTTGGACAGTTCGGATAGGCCAGGTCCTTACACTTGGTGTGGACATTATGGACTTGTTGTTGTGCTTTTGTTCTGCACTTCTCAGGGTCGGTTCAAAAGGTCTCAAGGGACTGTCTCTGCTACCGGAAAGATGTCCTTGAATTATGCCCTAGGTCTTTTGATGTATTCCTGCAAGTTGGTTTTGTAGTTGAAAACCCCAAACCAAAGCAGCAAGTAGAGCAAGGACTGAATATGGATCGAATCAATGAAATCAATGATTGGTTTTGGAATCCAGTGTAACACAGAAGGGCTGCAGATAGACAAAGCAGGTATATGAACATAGATTCAATCACAAATGGATAAAGCAAAAGGTTTTATATGAAAATTGGTCAGACTCTAGCCTCAGAGGTTGCAATAGGCACTTCATGTGCACTCTTTTGGGTGAAATGGTACTGGTTAGGACTGAGGGGCATAGATGTCAGGACCACACAGAAAATGACTTGGCCAAGCAACTGAATTCAGAAACAGTTACAAAGTAGGACCACAATAAGTGGTAGAATCAATTGAGTATAGGGGTCTTGGGGTGGGAGACCACTTAGGCTTAACCTCCAAGGCCCACAAGCATGGAATGCCTGATTTTTTTTGGTATGACCTCCATGAAGGAAGGTACCTCCGCTCAGTTGAGTGGTAGGGGTGAACTTCATGGGGGGGGGGCTAGGGTCACAACCCTAGTTACTTTGAGAAAGTGTACTTTAGGCTACAAAAGAGAGATAAAAACACTTAAGTTTGTCTCAGCATCAACAAAGGGTTTTAAGGGGGGCTTAGCCTGGATCAAGCCCTCCAAGAAAGACATGGCAGTGACTAACCCTAACCCTAACCCTAACCCTAACCCTAACCTGGTGATGTCAGGAAGGTTGTGGATCATCAACTTGGCTCAGATGAGATATATGTGAATGACATGAATACTGCGGCTGTCGAAAAACAGTACATCAATGCAACCTTAGAGTTGATTTCCAATCTATTTAATAAGGGTAGACATCATTCGGGCGGGGCAGAGGCGATCTCTAGGCATATTACGCTCAAAGAAACATCAGAAAGAGCAGTTCCAGCATGGGTTACAGACGTGGTGAATGCTAACAAGTGGGACCAGGTTTCTTGGGGATGGTCACCTGCGTTTGAGAAAAATAAGTTTTAGGTGCAATTTTTGTACAAGCCTCAGTCATCATCATCATCATCATCATCATCATCATCACTGTAACTGATGCCATCCTTAGTCGCACAGTGAAGCACACATACTGCACAAATACTGCAAAATTGGCCAACGCATCTGAACCAACCCGACCTTGCCAGTACCACGGCTACCACCAACGGCTCCGGCGCACGGGAGAGAAAGTCAGTCCTATCCCAAGCCACAGATACAACACAGGCCAATGTGGGGTAGAGAGTTTGATGTAGAGAGGTTGGCCCTGGCTGGAACCCGTACGTCGGTGCCACCGTCGGGACCAGTACCCAGGCCGGAAAGTCGTATATACAAAAAGGGGCCACGCTCAATGAGGATCGACTGGAATCGCATCAATGACGACGAGGGACAACGGCGTCGCGGCGTCGCGCCGTGACAACAATATGCAGGATGTGATGCGGGACGCCATCCACGACATCAGTGACTCCCTCGAGTACATAACCACAGTCGTGAGCTACCCTGTTGGATGTGCCGCAGAACGCTATAACGTCAAAGTATGCACACACGTTGTCGACTGGATGCTGGCACAGCGTAACATGGTCGGGTGGGTGCAGCATCTGAGGGGGTTCTCCTTTCCTCCTGTGTGCAGCATTGGTTGCCAGGAGCAAGGAAACAGGCTGTTCAAGTTGACCGAGCAATCAAATTAATTGGATTTTTCCGGGGCATGTCAAGGGTGTTAAGATCCATGATCCACCATGAGTCATGATCCATGATGCAGACGGGGGGTCAGCAGCGAGATTCTCTGCCTTTGAAGCCAGGCATTCTTTTTGGTTGCTGAGGTTCGACATTTCCTTTCAGTATGCAGCAAATGCATACATCATTTTTTGCCTCTGAGCAGCCTCTGTCGTCAGGTCGCCAGGTCAGGTCTGCATGCTGACCTTCTTCGCTGTCCTGGCGTTTAA
Source organism: Eutreptiella sp. 'Long Island Sound 2002' (assembly GCA_964036045.1). NCBI lineage: Eukaryota > Euglenozoa > Euglenophyceae > Eutreptiales > Eutreptiaceae > Eutreptiella > Eutreptiella sp. 'Long Island Sound 2002'. The sequence goes on along the minus strand of OZ038383.1, from coordinate 146,811,208 downwards.
TCTGTCTAAAAGAGCTTCATCAGCTATTTCCATGGCCATCTTATCGGTTCCTGTGTATTGGCACCGGATCGTGATTGCCATTATGTACCCTCTGCGGATTTGCAAGTTCTTCACAAATGCCCCATTTGCCATTGAGTCTTGCCATGTGCCATCTTGTGTCTTTGCTTCTCCTACGCAAATGTTCTGGCGTCCACATGTTGTTCTTCCTTCTTTTCCAACATCCAAATTGATCTGCCACAGATCATTTTGTGGTTGTGGCTGCAGTTGTGGTCTGAGAAAGAGATGGGTTAGGTGAGGGGTTTCACAGGGTGAGGGAGCACATCATCAGTTAACCCAACCAGTTTTGGCTGCCGTGGGCGCAACTTGGGTGTTGGGACATTGATCCGAGATAGGAATGGCTTGACTGTACGATATGATACAAAGCAGCCATGCAATCTCCATCAGCAACCCAACAGCAAAACCAACGCCGCTAATGCCCCCATTTTTCAAAAATATGAAAACTTTCCCGTGCGAAATTTTCACACAGGACGTTGACCAACGTGCTACCAAAACGTGGGCCGAAACTCTTGGGTGAGATTTGAGCAATTGCCGAATGACGGATACACAAGATTCAAACAAACCTGCCAAATGGTGAAGCGGTACCCAGAACCCCATGACCATGGTGGGGTATACAACCGGTCTCCGTGTGCCCACTAACCCCATGTACGGAGGGGAAGACGCCCGGTGAAGCCCGGTGAGAGCCCGACAGGAGCGTGTCCCTTGCCGTAAAGCCCCCGTGACGGCATTCCGGCCACTTGGGGCATGTTACCATGTACCGGCAAACTGCCATTTGCCGGTATCTTACTATTTCACGCCAATCTACCCCGCACCGCCTTTAGCCGTCGATTCGGCAACCTAACCCTAACAACAGATGTAGGTAAGATGTGTTTGTGTGAGAGATCTGGGCATTTCAGCTATTAGCGGCCGCATCAGCAACCGATGCGTCGCCTGCTGAGATTTACACACCAGAATATCAGGAATCAACAGGGTTTTATTTTCATATTGTTTCCGTAAATTTTCACGCTTCCGTTCTGATAATCAATGTTTTGACTGCTGGCGGTTGGCTCGCGACTTTAGCGTAACCGCCAGTTTGACCGTTATTTACAGACCTTCTAGCGCATTCCGTGACGAAGACTCTAAAGTCTTCAGGAATTGCATTGATGCATCTGCAATTTTCACATTGTACACTCGCAACCTTAATCCGAATTTTTCAGGATGTCGAAATCGTATTTTTTTCTTCGACATCCCCGCACTTGATTTGACCTCTTTCGAGCGGACCTACGTGCTTCCCTATGCACGAATCAACTTTCTTTTTGTCATGTCCTCCATTTGTCTTAGAGATACGGGCAACACAAAGTCGATTCGTGAGGCCACTTGTGAGGGTCATATCTCGTGCTGCTTGCGAGGAATGACAATAATAAAGCATGGGATGTATTCACAATACTCCCGAGATAATTGAGAAAGCTTTATACGCCTTGCGTCTCCACAGGTGCGCACTAGCGCAACGGATCATGGTCAAGAGGGTAGAGTTTGCGTTATAACTCTTTGGCCATGATATTGCGTGCGTTAAGATAACTTTCGAGTGTAGCGCGCGAGTGTTGGTGTTGCATAGGAACTTTCCTTGAGTTCCTATGAGCGATTGACACAAAGTTATGCCCTTGGAGAGGCATGACATATCGTGGGGGGAGCTACCTTTTTGGGCAGTATGTGGTATGCGCCATGTGTTGTATTGCGTGCCCATTTGGCGGGTTTGGCTAAGAGCGATAGACCCACCAATGGACCTCATATTGCACGAGGCCCTTCCTTATACTCCTCAGGATCAATTGCAAGCCTAACGTTCGTGGAGGGAAGCTTGTGTAGCGATCCCAAAGCGATGGGTTGGGAGCAAGGTGTGTGTTTTGCAATTTTCCATATTTTCATGTGCCCACTTGGGAAGTAGCGCTCGTGACCTTTCAAAGCGCCCCAAGTGGAGCACATATGTGGAATCAAAGGTCATTGGTGTCAAGTCATTGTGTTTAGAAGGATTGGTCGATTACTCAATCCAAGCCGAAGATATTATAATATATTTTTGCGCCTTTCAAGGCACTTTGGGGTGTTTTTTCGCCAATATTGCTGTTTTTTGCCCGTCATGATGTCAAGTGGCGACCTTGTATCTCAACGTTGCGCCCAATTGACATCATGACCTAAGTATGTTATGAGGGTACATACTTCAGTGCCCAACATATCTTGGACCCAGCGAATAACTCCTCTTGGGCTTGGCATACCGTGGCCGCCATGTTGGCAATTCGGGACTATCCCAAATCATGGGCTCACTTGGCGACCCTGCCATTCCCAAAACCGGACGAGTTGGGCGACGCCCAAAAGATATGTTGGACGCATATGACTTGATACCAATCCTAAGGCACTCTCCGGTCGAAGTCAGGCATGTGCCTCATTTGCCCCAACCATGAGTGTGCGCACTTTTGGCAATTTTGTGCAATTTTTCATATTTTCTGCCCGCCGTGCACCATGTTCAGCACCCTCGTGCACGCCGGACGCATGGACCAATGGACCATATATGACATGGATGTTATGTATATTGGTCCCCATGGCTCACACACCACGTGGGCGAAGCGGAGCAACCTTCGTTAAGGTGCTAGCCCAAAGTGAGTGTGGACAATTTTGCCATTTTGGCATTTGTGGACCCAATTGGGATTGTCACCACGCCAAGTGGCATCAAGATCATTGAGAGCCAAGTGCATGGGACTCTCGGTTGGACTCCCGGTGGATCGGGAATGGAATGGCAGATCAGATTCCCAAGCCAGCGTGGAGATATACTATTGGGAGCACCCCCAAATTTTGGCTCATTTCGAGCAGCCAAAATGACCCCATTTTGGGACCCCAATTTCACCCCCCCGTTTGGTCAATTGGCGGCCCCATATCTCTATGCCCATGAGAAGCCCGGACCTAATCCCAAGTTGTATACTCAGATAGAAGTCCTAGGTCCTGCCTCCTGCCCTCTGAGCCATTGGCCTTGCCCTAGCCGGGCGAGCCACGTGTGGGAATGACGCCAATTTTGGTGATTTTGGCATCATGACCCCACTTGACGAACCCGTGGTGCCCTGATGCCGGGACCTCAGAGGAAACCAGGTTGGGTGAGGGCTCCAAGGAGTTCGTACTCGAAGGGCATAGGGTCGGTTGCCTCGTCCCTACCTCTGGCGGGTCCAGTGAGGGGTCAATTTTGGAGATTTTTGAGCTAATATCAGTTTGGGCTGAAACAGCCCATTTTCAGCTACCAACTCCTAGGGGATAATGGCGGGGCCATATCTCTGGCTCAGAGGGGAGTTGGTACCTGCTGTTAAGGGAGCATAGGGAGCCACTGTCGGTCCGCCTTGGAGCCTCTTGGTTCCGAGGAACTCACCTGTGGCTGGGCGCGACATCTCTAAAAAAGGTCCCTACCAGGACCGGCCCCCGCTGTGCCCCTTCCGCCTGTTACCCCTGCTGATTTACTCCGGATCAATGATTGCATTCCTGAAATTCCAGGGTCCAAAATCCAAAAATATAGAAAATAAAAACCTTCTTCAACCCTGAACAGCAACCAGATCCCACAAATACAGCAATAACCCAATCCACAATCCAATCCACACTGCGGGCTTCCGTTCAGCACACCGGTCGTCCCACGGTGGCGGGCATGTACAAGAATTGCTCCAAAGAGGAAAGCCCTGAAATTGGCATATGAACACAAATAAAGCAAAGTTGGGGACAGAGGTAAACATACACAGTCACAGCCATAGACCCCTCATTCCCTGGACTCAGGACCTTCCCTTGACTCACCAACATGATGCCCTGAACCCAATCAAATAAGATGGCTAAATGCCATGTGTCAAAAGTCACTACACAAACCCCAAAAATGTGTTCACTCCCAAGCCTCTCAATCCTAGCCCAATGGGGGATGTGGCCTGTCATGGCCCTGAGTGACACTCAGGACCACGCCCCACCCTGACATAACCTTGGTTGGACTTGGAGTCGATTGGGCTTAGAGATATGCCCCATGAGTTTGAACTCATAACATGCCAAAAACTGCCAATTCACACCACATTGGCCATATATCAAATATATGCTCAAAATTGAGGTTATCACTTATCCGAAGGCTCAAAGTATGCATGGAATCGAAGTCTAGTATTCATGGAGGATGGAGACCAAAGGCCAATGCTCATGTACATCCCCATCGTACCCTCGAAACCCCTTCGGATATGGGCGCCACACACTGCCCAAGTCAGCCCATGATCTTGAGACCAATTGTTATATTCCTTCGTGCGCCAAGCCAAATGGAGTACGCGATCCGGCATATGGTGGTGTCCAACTCCAAAGCATATGCCAACATATGAACAACATACCATGGTTCGACTCTCCATAGGCTTCTTGCTGTTTGCCGACCAGGTAAGTACACAAAACGCAAAAATGAGCAAAAATTGAGGTCAAAAACATGAAAATATGTCCAAATACAAAGTTGTCATGATAGTATATCTCTATGCTCACCCATGATATCCGCTCATGGTTCAATACATAAATGATTGGAAACATTTGCGAACAATTCCCCCACTTGGATCCCCAATCAGGCGCATGGAGATACCTTCGCCACTCACATCTACATGCCCCATGAAAATGGGAGTGCACTCATGGATCTCTTTGCCAAACATACCATGAGCAATACATACGCGGTAGACTTAGTCTAGCGCTTTGAATTCCACAATTGGGACATGGGCAAGGCCCTTGTCACGTGTGGCTCCCCATCTCTTCGGCCACACGAAGATATATAACATGGGCGTGAGCATATCAAGACATGTACTACCAATATCACACATAGCCCTTAAAATAGGCTCCCACCATGGTATGCCATGCCCCTCCATGGTCAGAACTTTGAGTTAAATGGACGTGAGAACCTAAGGAAAGATGCTATGCAACCGCAAGACTCATGCGCTACACTCGAAAATCATAATATCAAGTCCGGACACATGGTCAACAAGTTATAAACAAGTTTCCACCCTGTTGACCATGATCCTATGATACAACGAGTGTGTGTGACGACTTGAGGTGTTGGACCGTACTAAAAAGAAGTTGAGACTAAGGCGCTTGCAACGCAACCTTTTCTATTCTCTTTCCTCACACTCGCGCGTAGATATGGCCCTTCAAAGTGGTCCCACGATTCACTTTTGTTTCCCTTATATCTCCACGTCAATAGGGTGGCAAGTATAAGGGAAACCTGATTTGGGCATAGGGAAAGGAGTATGACCACTCGAAGAAGACCAAATCAAGTGCGGCGATGTCGAAGTCGAAAATCCGATTTCGACATCGCGAAAAATTCAGATTAAAATTTCGAGTGCATATTTAGAAAATTGCGGAAGCAACGAACCCTTTACTGATGAAATCTGACCCTTCATCGGGGTTTCCGCCAAAATATCTGGAAATAACAGTTAACCAATCGGTTACCGCAAAATCGCGAGCCAACTGACAGTCGCCGATACATTGACAATCAGAACGGAAGGCTGAAAAATTACGGAAACATTATGATGAAAAAGCCCTGTTGATTCCTGATATTCCGATATATAAATCTCCGCTGGCGGCGCCTCGGTACTGAATATGGCCGCTCATAGCCGGAATGGCTAAAACCTATCACACCATCACATCGGGTTAGGTCAGGTGGATGGGGGAGTATGATATCAGCCAATGGCGGCTTGCCGGCACATAGATACACACCCCAAGTGACCCAAAGATGGCCCCGGGGGTCCGAACCGGCTTCACCCCCCTTCTCAGAGCGTTGTTACCGCTCGGAAGTCATTGAAGAGAGGACGGGAGGACCCCAATGGACTCCAACCCCCCCCCCCATGTCCCAAGGACACATGGAGGCCCCACACACGTCGTAGGCGTCTCCCACGCCTCAAGGGAGGGGTGAGGACAGGAATAATCGGTGCCCTACGCCATATCCGGTCTCCTCCTGATCTAAGACATGGACCAAGGGGATCAAAGATAGAGAAACGTCGTCGGTCGACCTAAATAAGTATACCACAATGAAATATATATGTGGAGATCGAGTGAAGGGGGTAGATGGCCAATCAAGGCCCACAAATCCCCGGATGAACGCCCTCACCCGTCTCCCAAGCACAGAAACAAACAAAAATGCCAAGGGGGATCCATTACGGTGCTACAGCAGCAACCAAATGGACCAACACGTCCTTGACATCCAAAGAAATATTCTTTTTCTTCAGATAGTCCATCCAGACCGTGGTATACCTCGGCACGAAACTGCTCGGAGGCTCCCACGAATCCCTGGACGCGGCGAATCCCTTCCAACGGACTTTATAAAGCCTCTCCCCAGGCGTCCCCGGGTCCGGCTTGTCCGCCAGGATCTTCTCAGCGGTGAAGTCGTCGTCCTCACCCTCGTCGTCCGAGTCCACATCGCCGGCCGTGAACTCGAAGGTGACGGGACGTCCGCTGGGGTCTGGTGCTCGGGGACGAAGCTGGGTATGGTCGCGGTCCAGGATCCTGTTATCCCCCACACGAACCGCATACACATCCTGCCCGACCTTCCGCACGATTACCCCCGGCACATACCAAGATGCCTGCCGATGCCTGGACAGGACATCCTTGTGGTGCCGCTCCACCCACACGGTGTCTTGGAGAGCATATTTCTGGACTTTTCCTTGCTTGAAGTACTTGGCCCTCTTCTCATGCTCGTCCTGAAGTGCCTTGCACACCTTGGCCGCCGTGTCGTCCGCCTCAGCCATCATAGCATTCGCATCCCGGGCCACTTTGCCATGGTTCAACCACGGGAGAGTGCGTGACACTCGATCCCTTAGGAACAGGATACGCTGGGGCGACAGTCCAGTGGGTCCCGGAAGGTCGTGATACGCTTGGAGGACTCTCCACAGCGAATTATACCTATTCCGGCCTGGTTCGCCGATGTGCAGCTGGCGGGACTTTTCGAACATCTGCCGCCCGGCCACCTCAGCTCGGCCATTCGACGGGCTGTGGTACGCCACGGTCTTGGCATGCCGAATGCCCATGTGCATTGCACATCGTCTTGAACCACGTCCCCACAAACTGACTGCCCCGATCGCTGCAGATGACAGCTGGGACATCAAAAATCGTCAGCCGATGCCTGATCATGGCGTTGGCGACGGTCTTGGCCTGCAGACCCACTCCATGCTTGTCCTTCTTGTCCTTCTTCTTGGACTTCTGGCCCGGGACCGCCACGATATACCCGCTGTGCCTATCCACCGCCAGGATGACACAGTCATAGGTCTCTCCTTCCACGGTGACCTCCGGCATGGCGAACACATCCATGGCCACGGACCGCATGGGGGCCTCCGGTATAGCCGTGTACACCGGGTTGCCCGCCGTGGAGTGGTTGGGGCTCTTCGTGGCCCGACACACGGCACAGTTGCTGCAGTACTTGTCCAGGAGGGCGTAGTACCCCGGTGGGAACTTGAAGCGCCACTCCAGGTCCTGCTGCATCTTGTCCCGACCAGGATGCATGAGCTGGGCGTGATGCCACTGGTCAATGAGCTGCTCCATTCGGTTCTCAGGGACCAATAGCTTGTCCTTGAGGAACAATGTGTCCCCATCCTCGGTCAAGCGCTCGGGCCATTCCTCTTCCGACGGGGCGCTCACGGCATTCCAGTACTTACTCCAGTGGTCGGATGCCGCATAGTCATCCGACCAGTCCTCTGTGAGCACCGACCTGACTAGCTCTACAGGGGCCACCATCCATTGCTCGAGGGTTTCCTCTCGAATAGCTTGGACGCGGGCGCCCCGGAACTTGGCCAGGTCCGTACCGTTTGCCATCACCACAAAGCACTTGACCCCCTCTTGCTCCATGGCTTTCTCCATCTCGATAATGCGCTTGGCCTCCTCGGTCTCCTCAGCGTCCCCATTGCTGGATATGTCCATCCACGCCTTGCCCGCGGGGTAGGCCCATCGACTGAGGCAATCTGCCACAGTGTTGTCCTTCCCCGGGACGTATACGACGCTGAGGTCGAACTTGGCGAACGTCTCGTGCCACCGGGCCCTCTATGCCGCCGGTCCCGAGGGGGTGTCGACGTGCTCCTTGTGCCAGCTCTGCAAGGACTGATGGTCCGTGCAAACCACCACCGGTTGCAATCTGATGTGGCCAGACCACTTCCTGAGCGCACAAACAATGGCGTACGTCTCCTTCTCCCTGGCGGTCCAGGTGCGGCGTTGGCCCTCGGCCAGGATTCGACTCCAAAACGCCACGGGTACGTGCGACCCGTCGTCCCGGATCTGCTCGAGGACTGCCCCTACCGCATAGTCCGGGGCGTCCGTCCGTAGCACAAATCCCTTGTCCGCGTCCACCAGGAATAACCCCAGCTGCCCCAGGAGTCGCTCCTTCAGGCGGCTGAACGCATCTTCGGCCTCAGGGGTCCAGGCAAGCTTCTTCTTGCTCCCCTTCCGGCCATCGAACTTCCCCACCTGCAGCATCTTGTGCAGCGGCCCCGAGAGTTCTGCATACATCCAGACATAGCCCGAATAGTAATTGCAGAACCCCATGAAGGACCGGAGTTCGCTGATGGTCTGGGGCTTCTCCCAGTGGTGCAGGGACGCCAGCTTCCCAGGCATGGGACGGCGTTGCCCGTGACCAACCACTTGACCCGCGAACTCCACTTCCTTAAGGAAGAGTGAGGCTTTGGTGGGCTTGCACACCATGTTGTGCTTGTCCAACTCGCTGAGCACTCGGCGCAGATCCTTCTCATGCGCGTCGATGAGCTCGTCCTCAGTCATGTTCTCCGTGCCGGACCCGATGATGATGTCATCCACGAAGGGATCGGCACAGTCCCGGACAGGACCGAGTAGGTCCTCCATCATGCGCTGGAAAGCGGCGTTGCCATTCTTGGCGCCCATAGGCACCACTTTCCACTGCATGGGCCCCAGCGGCGTCGACATCGCTGTGCAGGGCCTGGAGTCCGGGTGTAGCAGCATCTGGTGATAACCGTGTTTCAGGTCCAACACCGTGAAGATCCGCTTTTTCTGTTGTTTTTGGAGGATGGAGTCGATCAGGGGAAGCGAGTACGAGTTGTGCTCGGTTTGCTCGTTCAAACCCCTGTAATCCACCACCAACCTCCACTCGCCCTTCTCCTTCTTGGGCACGATAAAGGCCCGGCTGGACCACTCACTGTCCAAGGTACGATCCATCCCCGCTCAATGAACTCGGCCAACAACTTCTTCATGGCCTCGGCCCGATCGCCCTGAAGTTGGTACTCCCGATGACGATAGATCTTGGGGTTCGGCTTCAGCTTGATCTTCGCTGTAACAAACCTCCCACGATCTGGAGGGTTCTTGTTGGCGACTCCACTGAATAGCCGCGGATAGGCATTGATCAGCCTCTCCTTCAGCTCGGCGACCTTCGGGTTCTCCTGGGCCTCTTCAGCCGCTTGCTTCGGTATTGATACAACCGACCGCACTGCGGTATAGGCCTCTTCTGGGTCCGAGTCCGACTTCTCCTCGTCCGATATGCCGTCTTCATCGTCGTGGGGCGCGCTTCCCACCGATAATCTTCGAAAATTTGCGGCATCGGGCTGGTGACTATCGCTATTGGCACCCATTCTTGGAAAATCCCATGTCGGTGGGTCCGACCCAACCGGACCATCGTATTGGTCCGCGATGTGATCCATGACCCTCGCCACGAACTCGTCCTTCTCGTACTTGCCGGTGACCAACATCTTGTCATCCCACCAATGCGGATATGTGACCATGGCCCGCCTCTTCTTGGCTGCCACACGGTCGTGCATCCCCATCCGCATGTAGTTGACGACGTCGTCGATCTCAGCGTGGGACAGGACGTCAATGCCATCAATAGGCTGATCCGTCCCCTCCTTGGGCTCAAACATGACCTTCATGGGCACCGCCTCCACCCTACGGATGAATGCTTCATCACCCGTGGGCTGGGCTTGCGCCCCATCCACCAGGAAAGCCTTGGTACCCCACGCTTGACCCGGGGGGGGCATTGATACACCCTTGGCGTCGATGAACAACTCTTCCTCTGGCCCGAATGACATCTCGTTCAGGGTGATGGAGTCCAACGTCGACTTGAGACCTTCCAGCGGACATGGGGTGGATCCTATGCCGGTGATGACCAGGATCCCCTTCGCCCTATCCGCGACGATCTTCTCCACCGTACGTCTGGTATTGTCCAGGGAGCCATGCCAATACATGGGCCCCCACTCCTTCAAACCCCAATGCCTGTGCCAGGCTGAGTCTCCTCGATGCCAATGCCTCCTACACTTCAGCAAAAGTGGGGCATCCCGGGAAGCGAAGACGTCCGTCTCGGGCGCTTCGGCTCCCAGTGTCTGGATCATCCTGGCATACACCTGCGGCGCAATTCGATACTGCGTGAGCTGAACTCCACGGTCTCCTCTGGACTTGGCACCCACAGCTTGCACCGCTTGGACGATCCGATCCTCTTCCTCAGCATTCCATTGGTATGATCCGCATGCATAGTCCGTGGACAGCCATGTGAGGCATTCATCATCCTCCCGGACCAGCGTTGCACGATGGGGAAGGGCTCCAATGGTGTTTGCCACCATGAAGTCATACCCCATGATGATGTCCCAATCTGTAATGTCGGCCACACAGAAGATCCCGGATAGAGTGCTTCTCTTCGCCAGATCAGGGCGGTTCAAGCGCTCATGCTCCGAGAATTCCATACTGATGGTGGCCTCATGGGTGCGGCCACCCATAATCTCTCCGTTTGCGACATTCAGGCAGACCGGTCTCCGGCCTGGCTGCAGGAATTCCTCCTTGAACAACCCTCTCCGGACCAGGCTCACCTGGGCACCCGTATCCACCAACACATCCACCACCTTCTCCTCTCGTCCGCACCGTACTCGCACTTTCAAGTGCAACTGCCGCTCGTCACCATGAGGTGTATGGACGACTCTCACGGCATGCAACTCTAGCACGTCCGGGTGCATCAGGACTTCAAGGGTATGGTCACGGATGGTGTAGATCTTGGGCTGGTCCTGCCCGTCCACGGGGCTCTCCGTGGTCGCTCCTTCCTTCTTGCCATGTCCCGTACCCACATGTACTCCCCTTGGCAGGGCGCTCCAGGGGTTGGGAGTGGCGAAACTCAGTGGTTTTGGCTCTTCCGGAGCCTTCTTCGGCACGCGATGTGCCCCGGATTCCTCAGGGATTCCACTGATTTTCGGAGGAGAGACCTCCGAGGCACCTTTGATTTTACCGGGCACAAAATGGCCAAAACCCGGATTCTATCCAAATGGTTGACAAAATTGACACATCTTTGTTGTGTATTAAGCTTGTTTTGAAAATTTTGTGGTTTTTGCCTATCATTCATAATAACAGTTGACGCATGGCTCATTTTGAGTGCCAAGATGTCATGCACATCCAATATTTCGGGCAAAACAAAAACTCAATTTGTGTGGAGAAATGAATTACTTACTTGTCCAACACAATACAAAATGGAAACCATTGCAATGTATGTAGACAACATAGATTGACCCTGATCTACACACGATTCACATTGTCCTTGTGCTTTTTGTCTTGCACCATGCAGTTATAATGTGATATGCTCGTCAATACCCCAACTTTTCATAACAAACATTTCACTAAAAAAATCATACAAATGCCCAATCATTTGCTTCACTCAATGTCTAGCAACCGATCACTGCACCTACCAACTGTCGTCAACCTTGTACGCCGCCCTAAACTCTGACCAAAACTGATCTTCTTGCAGTCTCTGCCTCGCATGCGTTTTATTACTTCAAATGTTGCAAAATCAATCCTTGCCAAGCATGCAATGGGTTGTTGCACTTCACAGGGTTGCGTAATCGTAATAGGCAAAATGAGTCTCGCACATGCAAAATCGCTCGCTGTATGTCAGCATGGCAGCAACAACTAATGGATGCAGGAAATGCCTGTGCTGCCATCAATCCTTGCCTAGCATGCAGTGGGTTGTTGCACTTCAGCGGGTTGCTGATAAATATTAAGTGGTGAAGCAACAGAAAAATTGTCATCGCTGTGTGTTGTACCTTCAGCAGATGGTTCAAAAACAGCTGTAATCAATTAACTTACAAATTCAGAAGAGGCCACTGGCTGAACTGTAACTCTGACTACCATCAACGAATCGTAATATGCAAAATGATTCTTGCAGCTGCAAAGTCGCTGCATTTCAGCAACAGCTAATGGATGGAGGAACACAAAAAAACATGCAGTGCGCTCCATGCCTCTGGTGTCAGCAAACTTGGCACAATGTGCAGTGGGTTGTTGTGCAGCAATGGTTTGCTGAGAAAGAATCACCGATCAAGAAACAGAGAAGTAGCTCAAGTTAAGCAATCAAACATTGTGACTGTCCCTGCTGGCCTTGCAGAAGCTGCTGCTGCTGCTGCCCCTGCAGAAGTTGCTGCAACAGCTGCCCCTGCTGCCCCTGCAGAAAATGCTGCTGCTGCCCCTGCAGAAAATGCTGCTGCCCGTGGAGATGCTGCCCTTGCAGAAATTGCTGCCCTTGCAGAAGTTGCTGCCCTTGCAGAAGTTGCTGCAGCGTGTTATGGTTCTGTGCTTGTGCTGGCAGCAATGGCAACCCTTGTGGAGGCAACGCTGTCAGGACACTCTGCAATGGGTGCACTGGGTGCTGTGTTGGTGGTGGCATCAAACTTTGCAATACCTGTGTTACCAACTGTGTCGGCATCTGCGGCATCTGTGTTGGCAACTGTGTCTGCTGTGAAACTGAGCCCTGATTACCTGCCTCCTGACCCTGCCCCTGATTTCGCAGCAACTCCAGAATGGACTCGAGCTTGGAGGAAACGTCATCCCGTGCTTGGATTGTAGTGTCTGCTTTGTCCTCTGCCTCGACACCCTGCTCCGCATGCGCTGCTGCTGCTGCTGCTGCTGCTTCCTTCTGCGCCTGGGCTGCCGCCGTTTTTTTCGCCTTGTCCTCTGCCGCTTTTTTCGCCTTGTCCGCTGCTCGCTTCTCCGCTGCCGCGCGCTTCTGCTCCTTTTTTGCTGCTGCAGCCTCCTTCTGAGCCTTGTCCGCTGCTGCCTTTTTTGCTCTGTCGGCGGCCTGCTTCTCTGCTGCGGCCCGTTTCTTCACCTGCTCCTTTGCTGCTGCTGCTGCTTCCTTCTGTGCCCGATCTGCCGCCGCCTTTTTCGCTTTGTCGGCTGCCTCCTTCTCTGCTGCAGCGCGCTTCCTCTCCGTCGCTGTTGCTGCTGCATCCTTCTTCGGCACCACCATGCTCCCGTCATCGCCCGCATATCCGCTGTCGCTGCTCACATGGATGTCCGCAGCACTATCGAGCCTCCGATTGCCTTTGGCCTGAAGACGACACAAAGCGAACAATGAACATCGCATGAAGACAGGGTGGCATGCACTGTGGTAGGGTAAGAATTAGGTAAAGTAAGGTGAGGAGACAACCAAGCAACACATACAACCAACACATACAACCAAGCACCTACAGCCTTCCATGTCTGCAAACTTGCTCCTTTGGGGTTTAGCAGTACACCACCAACATTGCCAACGAGGGAATCCTTCAATGTTGTCACACGCGAACGGTAAACTCCTTTACTCCTTTTGTTTCGCTCATTGCTAGCCACAAAGCAAGCAACTTATCACTCAATGAGTTAAGGAAAGCCCGGCGGCGGCGCAGGGTGCGCTCTGAGGCCTGGTCTGCTGCTACTTGCGGCCGCACCATGGTGGGACAGGACAACAAGAGTGTTCATGTATCTCTGTGAACAATCACATGCCTCTGCACAGCTGTGGTGCCGGGTGAAGGGGGGGCTCGTGCTGGTGTGGGGGGTGAGACCTAATGCTAGTGTGGGGGGGGGGGGGATGGGCTTATGTTTGTGTGTGCAGGGGGGGGGGGGTTCAAAGGGTTGCTTGTGTGTCTGAGGAGAGACAATTTTTGTAAAGCACGGAGCAAATACCTCCGCATGAATGACACTAGGTAGCATCAACCCAGGGTCACCGTCTTGCAGTACTACTAAGTAGCCTGGTTCATGTGGCTGCTACATACTGGATGGAGTGTGGCAACACAAAACACACTTGCTGCAAATCCAACACCAGCAGCACAGATCTCCACTTGCAGTTCAAGAATGACGAAGTCAACTGAAATCCACCAAAACCAGCAGCCCCAGGTCACGGAAATCAGAGTGAAACTCAACCAGGATGCCCAAAACGACCTCGGAGGTCACGAAACCCAGAGTGAAATCCAAAAAGCAGGCCCAAAAGGACCTTCAGTGAAGCCTGTTGCCCAGCGCCAGAGTGCAGCAGCCCATTGCAGAGCACCACGGTGCAGAAGTGGAGGGCAACGTGAAGCAGGTGAAGAATGCCCGTAGGTGGAAGGTCCTCGAAATCAGGCCCATGCCCAAAGTCAACTCGAAGTATACTGTGCACGGAAGTGGTAAACCAGGAGTGACACAAAACAGGCAGCAGCAAGCAGCAGCAGCAGCAGCATGCCGTTCACCGGCAGTACGCATCCAGTTCCTGACAGCAGTTCTCAACCATTCAAGACAGCTGGAACCACCACTGCACCACAAACCGAGTTCTCAGTTAACCACAGACCTTAGTTCTCATTGTCATTTCAAAAACCTGGGCCAGCCTTTGTGACGCGAAGTTCTTTAGCGCCTCGTACGGTGCGACCAGTTCAAAACGAGTGCTCAGTTAACCACACACCTCAGTTCTCATCGTCATTTCAAAAGCCTGTGGCAACCTTTGTGAAGCGAAGTTCTTTGGAGCCTCGTACGCTGCAACCAGTTCAAGCCGAGTTCTGAGTTACCTGCACACCTCAGTTCTCAAAGTCAGTTCAAAAACCTGTGCCAACCTTTGTGAAGCAAAGTTCTTTTGAGCAGCGTAGGGTGGGACCAGTTCAAACTGACTTCTCAGTTAACCACACACCTCAGTTCTCATTGTCATTTCAAACACCTGCCAACCTTTGTGAAGCCTAGTTCTTTTGAGCATTGTGCGGTGCAAAGGGCCCGTGCCTGCAAGTTTGAGACTATTTGCCAAAGATGAGCTACAAAGCCTGACCGTTGGAATGGGTACTTCTGCAACACAGGAGATCCCTTTTCAGGGAGAGTCAAGGGTTGCAGAACAGGCTTTGCAACAAATCAGGCAAACAGTAAACTCACAGAGCCAAGACCGGGCAAAGAAGGCACAACACAAGCAAGTGCACAGCACGTCAACTGTCAACTGTTCCGAAACCTTTACCAGCAACACAAATCAAGTCCCAGGGACCTCAGTTCTCAACAGTTCTCACCAGTTCAACGTTGTGTTTGCAAGCAAGGCAAAACGAAGGCAATTAGTACTTAGCGGTAGTCAGAAATGTTGTGTCAAAATTTAGCAGTCAATAGCCGGAAATGTCCGGATCGATCTGCACTACAGCTGAGCTGCACAAAAACAGCAGAACAACAATATTAAAACGACCTTTGGAAGGCATCTTTAGATTCAACCACAGCATTGTAATGTTCTGACACGTCCACACTTTTATGCCAAGGAATCAAATGTATTCAAGCAATGGATTTTGCAAAAATTCATGTTTGAACAACAAATTTTTGGCACCGCGGCCGTTTCAGATCCATTGGGCCGTTTCAGATCCAGTGCGGTAGCGTAAATGCGGTTTTGGCCGCAGAATGCCCCACAAAATCATAGGTGGTCCCACTCCCGTGGGGGCTCCTCTAGACTTGACTTCCCGCAGCCCCTTCCGGCTGCGATCCGCCAGGACTTTGTCCACCACGTTGCTGGGCTTTGAGTTCCTCCAACGTCCTCAACATGTCCTCAGCAACCTCCTCGATCGACCTCACTTGTCGGTCTTGGCCAGGTCCACCACCATAGCCTCTTCCTCCGCCTTTCCCTTTGCCTTTGCCTTGGCCTTTTCCCCCGTCTCCGCCCTTCGCCTTCCAATCAGCAATCCGCTGCTCCTTGGGCTTCTTCTCGGGGTGGGCGGCGATGCAGGCCTTCTTGTCCGCCTCATACACCTTGCACTGACGGTGGTCGTGTGCATGGTTGTTTCCCTTGCCATAATAGACCCAGCACCCGTCGTGCTGAGACCTGTACTCCCGGAACGAGAGCGGTGGGTTCCCGATCCTCCTTGGCTCTTTGCCCTTCTTGGGTCCCACCCGGCTCCATCTGGACCGATCCTGCCCATGGTCCCTCACGTTGTGCGCCACAAAGGCGGAGAAATGGGCCTCCTCGTCATCCTCCCGGGACCAGTGGTCTTGGCCACTTCCACTACCATCCTCCGCAGAGTTGGCCGTGTCCTCCTGGATCTCCCGATGATGGCGGTCTTCTCGGTGGCCTCGTTGTCCATGGCCTTGTCGATCCTGCACGTGGGCCTCGTTCTTGGCGTTGAGCTTCAGCTCCACCGTGATGTACTTCACGATCTCATCCAGGCTCATGCGGGCGAAGATGACTTGCATCCTCAGCTGCTCTCCGCGCCTCCACTCCACGTTGTTGAGGCGCAGCAACCTTTGCCCCATGGAGTCTTCTAATACCTCCACGTACACGGCGTTCTTCAGTCCCAACATCCGGTTGGGCTCGCCCAGGTTCCTCCTGAAGAACTCCATGATACCCGCATGGGTATCCTTTGCGACCATGATCCTCACCGCCACGCGCTTCTTCGCTGTCTTCTTTTCCTGGTCCTCCACTCTCCTCTTCCAGTGGCCGGGGAGGACGTCCTTCAGCAAGTGGCGGATCTCGCTGGACTTCTTCCAGTCCTAAACCAGCTTGAGGCTCCGTCCGTACTTCCGCAGGTACCGGTTCCACCCCCGGACCCGCAACTCACCGCGGTCCAGCTGCAGCGGGATGGAACACAAGTCCTCCAGCCTCTGGTTCGGAGCATCCACCCGCTCCTCATCCTCCAACCACTGGAGGCAGGCCTGCTCCGTATGGATCAATCCTTCCCGGATCTGATCCCGCAGCTCCTCCTTCAGGTCCTGCGCCAGCCGGTGTGGGAATGTCCGACATACCCACTTGTCCCGCGGCGCTCCCCACTTCTCGCCGACGACCTCCTCGGCGAAGTCCTCCCAATCCAGGATGAAGTCATCCAGGTTGGAGGGGTTGCCATCGTAGTAGGGGATTTTGATTCCCCTGAGGTCGTCAATCCTGATGGCGTCTCCGACGTCCCCAGCCACCACTCCCCCGAGACGGATACCACCTGTGGCCTGGGGATGTGAGTACACTCCCCGTACATCCCTCTCCTCCATGGAGTGCGGTCCAGTTGGGCCTGAACCCATGGGGTTTGGAATGCGGGAAGGACTTGCTCCATCGGCCGTCCATATCCCGTATTGGGGTCCTTCGCCCACAGGTTTCCGCCTGGATGGCCTCGACCATGTCCGTCGGCGCTTCCCATGGTTCGCGCCTGCATGGTCTGGCTCTGGATCTCCTCTTCCGCATAAACTGCATGGGTAGTCGTAGTTGGCGGTAGATCCTGGGCGGCGTGGGACATCTGTACCGTCAGGCTCCTCGGGTCCGTGGTCACGTGCCCTTCCCGCATTGACCCAGCCGGTGCCGTTTGTTCCCCGAGCATTGTGGATTCGCTGAACATGGGAACAAAAGGCAGCGCACCCGGGTCAACACGCGGAGGCGCGTATGGTGCCTCTGCAGGGCCGCCCAGGGGTTTCTCCATGGCGCTCCTGAGGGTCTTAGCCCGCTCCACCAGCTCTACCGCGGCCGGCTTTGCCGGGAGCTCCGTACCCGAGGCGAGGGGCTGTACGTCCTCTAGCCTTTTCAGGCGTCCCGACATGTCCTCCACCAGGTGGAGGAGGCTGTCCACCACTCGCTGCTGCTTCTGCAGGGCCAGCTCCAGATTCTCCCGGTACCGGGCCTCATCCGCTCGCAGCTCCGCCATGTCTCTCTCCGCGACCGACTGGTCATCCAGGATCCCGGTGACGTCCTCCTCTAGGCCGTCCTTCGCGTTGTCGGGGGTGTCGAGGCGATGCACGATGGCTTCCATCCCCATCTTTGGGTACTTGCCCATGAGGAAGGACACGTGCTCGCAGTGGCACTCAGCGTGCTTTCCACCTGATCCGGCGCATCCCGCGGTTCCCGGCGCCTCAGACTCATCGCCCATGGGCGTGTCGCCTATGGCGTCCATCTCTGGTCCCGCCAACTACGACTACCCATGCAGTTTATGCGGAAGAGGAGATCAAGAGCCAGACCATGCAGGCGCGAACCATGGGAAGCGCCGACGGACATGGTCGAGGCCATCCAGGCGGAAACCTGTAGGCGAAGGACCCCAATACGGGGATATGGACGGCCGATGGAGCAAGTCCTTCCCGCATTCCAAACCCCATGGGTTCACGCCCAACTGGACCGCACTCCATGGAGGAGAGGGATGTACGGGGAGTGTACTCACATCCCCAGGCCACAGGTGGTATCCGTCTCGGGGGAGTGGTGGCTGGGGACGTCGGAGACGCCATCAGGATTGACGACCTCAGGGGAATCAAAATCCCCTACTACGATGGCAACCCCTCCAACCTGGATGACTTCATCCTGGATTGGGAGGACTTCGCCGAGGAGGTCGTCGGCGAGATGCGGGGAGCGCCGCGGGACAAGTGGGTATGTCGGACATTCCCACACCGGCTGGCGCAGGACCTGAAGAAGGAGCTGCGGGATCAGATCCGGGAAGGATTGATCCATACGGAGCAGGCCTGCCTCCAGTGGTTGGAGGATGAGGAGCGGGTGGACGCTCCGTACCAGAAGCTGGAGGACTTGTGTTCCATCCCGCTGCAGCAGGACCGCGGTGAGTTGCGGGTCCGGGGGTGGAACCGGTACCTGCGGAAGTACCGACGGAGCCTCAAGCTGGTTGAGGACTGGAACGAGTCCAGCGAGATCCGCCACTTGCTGAAGGACGTCCTCCCCGGCCACTGGAAGAGGAGAGTGGAGGACGAGGAAAAGAAGAGAGCGAAGAAGCGCGTGGCGGTGAGGATCATGGCGGCGGAGGATACCCATGCGGGTATCATGGAGTTCTTCAGGAGGAACCTGGGCGAGCCCAACCGGATGTTTGGACTGAAGAACGCCGTGTACGTGGAGGTATTTGGAGACTCCATGGGGCAAAGGTTGCTGCGCCTCAACAACGTGGAGTGGAGGCGCGGAGAGCAGCTGAGGATGCAAGTCATCTTCGCCCGCATGAGCCTGGATGAGATCGTGAAGTACATCACGGTGGAGCTGAAGCTCAACGCCAAGAACGAGGCCCACGTGCAGGATCGACAAGGCCATGGACAACGAGGCGACCGAGAAGACCGCCATCATCGGGATATCCAGGAGGACACGGCCAACTCTGCGGAGGATGGTAGTGGAAGTGGCCAAGACCACTGGTCCCGGGAGGATCACGAGGAGGCCCATTTCTCCGCGTTTGTGGCGCACAACGTGATGGACCATGGGCAGGATCGGTCCAGATGGAGCCGGGTGGGACCCAAGAAGGGCAAAGAGCCAAGGAGGATCGGGAACCCACCGCTCTCGTTCCGGGAGTACAGGTCTCAGCACGACGGGTGCTGGGTCTGTTATGGCAAGGGAAACAACCATGCACACGACCACCGTCAGCGCAAGGTGTATGAGGCGGACAAGAAGGCCTACATCGCCGCCCACCCCGAGAAGAAGCCCAAGGAGCAGCGGATTGCTGATTGGAAGGCGAAGGGCGGAGACGGGGGAAAAGGCCAAGGCAAAGGCAAAGGGAAAGGCGGAGGAAGAGGCTATGGTGGTGGACCTGGCCAAGACCGACAAGTGAGGTCGATCGAGGAGGTTGCTGAGGACATGTTGAGGACGTTGGAGGAACTCAAAGCCCAGCAACGTGGTGGACAAAGTCCTGGCGGATCGCAGCCGGAAGGGGCTGCGGGAAGTCAAGTCTAGAGGAGCCCCCACGGGTGTGGGACCTCGGAGGTCTCTCCTCCGAAAATCAGTGGAATCCCTGAGGAATCCAAGGCACATCGCGTGCCGAAAAAGGCTCCGGAAAAGCCAAAACCACTGAGTTTCGCCACTCCCAACCCCTGGAGCGCCCTGCCAAGGGGAGTACATGTGGGTACGGGACATGGCAAGAAGGAAGGAGCGACCACGGAGAGCCCCGTGGACGGGCAGGACCAGCCCAAGATCTACACCATCCGTGACCATACCCTTGAAGTCCTGATGCACCCGGACGTGCTAGAGTTCCATGCCGTGAGAGTCGTCCATACACCTCATGGTGACGAGCGGCAGTTGCACTTGAAAGTGCGAGTACGGTGCGGACGAGAGGAGAAGGTGGTGGATGTGTTGGTGGATACGGGTGCCCAGGTGAGCCTGGTCCGGAGAGGGTTGTTCAAGGAGGAATTCCTGCAGCCAGGCCGGAGACCGGTCTGCCTGAATGTCGCCAACGGAGAGATTATGGGTGGCCGCACCCATGAGGCCACCATCAGTATGGAATTCTGGGAGCATGAGCGCTTGAACCGCCCTGATCTGGCGAAGAGAAGCACTCTATCCGGGAACTTCTATGTGGCCGACATTACAGATTGGGACATGATCATGGGGTATGACTTCATGGTGGCAAACGCCATTGGAGCCCTTCCCCATCTCGCAACGCTGCTCCGGGAGGATGATGAATGCCTCACATGGCTGTCCGCGGACTATGCATGCGGATCATACCAATGGAATGCTGAGGAAGAGGATCGGATCGTCCAAGCGGTGCAAGCTGTGGGTGCCAAGTCCAGAGGAGACCGTGGAGTTCAGCTCACGCAGTATGGAATGGCGCCGCAGGTGTATGCCAGGATGATCCAGACACTGGGAGCCGAAGCGCCCGAGACGGACGTCTTCGCTTCCCGGGATGCCCCACTTTTGCGGAAGTGTAGGAGGCATTGGCATCGAGGAGACTCAGCCTGGCACAGGCATTGGGGTTTGAAGGAGTGGGGGCCCATGTATTGGCATGGCTCCCTGGACAATACCAGACGTACGGTGGAGAAGATCGTCGCGAATAGGGCGAAGGGGATCCTGTTCATCACCGGCATAGGATCCACCCCATGTCCGCTGGAAGGTCTCAAGTCGACGTTGGACTCCATCACCCTGAACGAGATGTCATTCGGGCCAGAGAAGGAGTTGTTCATCGACGCCAGGGGTGTATCAATGCCCTCCCCGGGTCAGGCGTGGGGTACCAAGGCTTTCCTGGTGGATGAGGCACAAGCCCAGCCCACGGGTGATGAAGCATTCATCCGTAGGGTGGAGGCGGTGCCCATGAAGGTCATGTTTGAGCCCAAGGAGGGGACGGATCAGCCTATTGATGGCATTGACGTCCTGTCCCACGCTGAGATCGACGACGTCGTCAACTACATGCGGATGGGGATGCACGAGCATGTGGCAGCCAAGAAAGGGCGGGCCATGGTCACATATCCGCATTGGTGGGATGACAAGATGTTGGTCACCGGCAAGTACGAGAAGGACGAGTTCATGGCAAGGGTCAGGGATCACATCGCGGACCAATACGATGGTCCGGTTGGGTCGGACCCACCGACATGGGATTTTCCAAGAACGGGTGCCGATAGCGACAGTCACCAGCCCAATGCCGCAAATTTTCGAAGATTATCGGTGGGAAGCGCGCCCCACGACGATGAAGACGGCAATCGGACGAGGAGAAGTCGGACTCGGACCCAGAAGAGGCCTATACCGCAGTGTGGTCGGTTGTATCAATACCGAAGCAAGCGGCTGAAGAGGCCCAGGAGAACCCGAAGGTCGCCGAGCTGAAGGAGAGGCTGATCAATGCCTATCCGCGGCTATTCAGTGGCGTCGCCAACAAGAACCCTCCAGATCGTGGGAGGTTTGTTACAGCGAAGATCAAGCTGAAGCCGAACCCCAAGATCTATCGTCATCGGGAGTACCAACTTCAGGGCGATCGGGCCGAGGCCATGAAGAAGTTGTTGGCCGAGTTCATTGAGCGGGGATGGATCGAACCCTCCGACAGTGAGTGGGCCAGCCGGGCCTTTATCGTGCCCAAGAAGGAGAAGGGCGATTGGAGGTTGGTGGTGGATTACAGGGGTTTGAACGAGCAAACCGAGCACGACTCGTACGCGCTTCCCCTGATCGACTCCATCCTCCAAAAACAACAGAAAAAGCGGATCTTCACGGTGTTGGACCTGAAACACGGTTATCACCAGATGCCGCTACACCCAGACTCCAGGCCCTGCACAGCGATGTCGACGCCGCTGGGGCCCATGCAGTGGCAAGTGGTGCCTATGGGCGCCAAGAATGGCAACGCCGCTTTCCAGCGCATGATGGAGGACCTACTCAGTCCTGTCCGGGACTGTGCCGATCCCTTCGTGGATGACATCATCATCGGGTCCGGCACGGAGAACATGACTGAGGACGAGCTCATCGACGCGCATGAGAAGGATCTGCGCCGAGTGCTCAGCGAGTTGGACAAGCACAACATGGTGTGCAAGCCCACCAAAGCCTCACTCTTCGTGAAGGAAGTGGAGTTCGCGGGTCACGTGGTTGGTCACGGGCAACGCCGTCCCATGCCTGGGAAGCTGGCGTCCCTGCACCACTGGGAGAAGCCCCAGACCATCAGCGAACTCCGGTCCTTCATGGGGTTCTGCAATTACTATTCGGGCTATGTCTGGATGTATGCAGAACTCTCGGGGCCGCTGCACAAGATGCTGCAGGTGGGGAAGTTCGATGGCCGGAAGGGGAGCAAGAAGAAGCTTGCCTGGACCCCTGAGGCCGAAGATGCGTTCAGCCGCCTGAAGGAGCGACTCCTGGGGCAGCTGGGGTTATTCCTGGTGGACCCGGACAAGGGATTTGTGCTACGGACGGACCCCTCGGACTATGCGGTAGGGGCAGTCCTCGAGCAGATCCGGGACGACGGGTCGCACGTACCCGTGGCGTTTTGGAGTCGAATCCTGGCCGAGGGCCAACGCCGCACCTGGACCGCGAGGGAGAAGGAGACGTACGCCATTGTTTGTGCGCTCAGGAAGTGGTCTGGCCACATCAGATTGCAACCGGTGGTGGTTTGCACGGACCATCAGTCCTTGCAGAGCTGGCACAAGGAGCACGTTGACAGCCCCTCGGGACCGGCGGCATAGGGGGCCCGGTGGCACGAGACGTTCGCCAAGTTCGACCTCAGCGTCGTATACGTCCCGGGGAAGGACAACACTGTGGCAGAATGCCTCAGTCGATGGGCCTACCCCGCGGGCAAGGCGTGGATGGACATATCCAGCCATGGGGACGCTGAGGAGACGAGGAGGCCAAGCACATCATCGAGATGGAGAAAGCCATGGAGCAAGAGGGGGTCAAGTGCTTTGTGGTGATGGCAAACGGTACGGACCTGGCCAAGTTCCGGGGCGCCCGCGTCCAAGCTATTCGAGAGGAAACCCTCGAGCAATGGATGGTGGCCCCTGTAGAGCTAGTCAGGTCGGTGCTCACAGAGGACTGGTCGGATGACTATGCGGCATCCGACCACTGGAGTAAGTACTGGAATGCCGTGAGCGCCCCGTCGGACGAGGAATGGCCCGAGCGCTTGACCGAGGATGGGGACACACTGTTCCTCAAGGACAAGCTATTGGTCCCTGAGAACCGAATGGAGAAGCTCATTGACCACTGGCATAACGCCCAGCTCATGCATTCTGGTTGGGAGAAGATGCAGCAGGACCTGGAGTGGCGCTTCAAGTTCCCACTGGGGTACTACGCCCTCCTGGACAAGTACTGCAGCAACTGTGCCGTGTGTCGGGCCACGAAGAGCCCCAACCACTCCACGGCGGGCAACCCGGTGTACACGGCTATACCGGAGGCCCCCATGCGGTCCGTGGCCATGGATGTGTTCGCCATGCCGGAGGTCACCGTGGAAGGAGAGACCTATGACTGTGTCATCCTGGCGGTGGATAGGCACAGCGGGTATATCGTGGCGGTCCCGGGCAAGAAGTCCAAGAAGAAGGACAAGAAGGACAAGCATGGAGTGGGTCTGCAGGCCAAGACCGTCGCCAACGCCATGATCAGGCATCGGCTGACGATTTTTAATGTCCCAGCTGTCATCTGCAGCGATCGGGGCAGTCAGTTTGTGGGGACGTGGTTCAAGACGATGTGCAAGCACATGGGCATTCGGCATGCCAAGACCGTGGCGTACCACAGCCGGTCGAATGGTCGAGCTGAGGTTGCCGGGCGGCAGATGTTCGAAAGGTTCCGCCAGCTGCACATCGACGAACCGGGCCGGAATTGGTATAATTTGCTGTGGAGAGTCCTCCAAGCGTATCACGACGTTCCGGGACCCACTGGACTGTCGCCCCAGCGTATCCTGTTCCTACGGGATCGAGTGTCACGCACTCTCCCGTGGTTGAACCATGGCAAAGTGGCCCGGGATGCGAATGCTATGATGGCTGAGGCGGACGACACGGCGGCCAAGGTGTGCAAGGCACTTCAGGACGAGCATGAGAAGAGGGCCAAGTACTTCAAGCAGGGAAAAGTGGAGAAATATGCTCTCCAAGACACCGTGTGGGTGTAGCGGCACCACAAGGATGTCCTGTCCAGGCATCGGCAGGCATCTTGGTATGTGCCGGGGGTAATCGTGCGGAAGGTCGGGCAGGATGTGTATGCGGTTCGTGTGGGGGATAACAGGATCCTGGACCGCGACCATACCCAGCTTCGTCCCCGAGCACCAGACCCCAGCGGACGTCCCGTCACCTTCGAGTTCACGGCCGGCGATGTGGACTCAGACGACGAGGGTGAGGACGACGACTTCACCGCTGAGAAGATCCTGGCGGACAAGCCGGACCCGGGGACGCCTTGGGGGAGGCTTTATAAAGTCCGTTGGAAGGGATTCGCCGCGTCCAGGGATTCGTGGGAGCCTCCGAGCAGTTTCGTGCCGAGGTATACCACGGTCTGGATGGACTATCTGAAGAAAAAGAATATTTCTTTGGATGTCAAGGACGTGTTGGTCCATTTGGTTGCTGCTGTAGCACCGTAATGGATCCCCCTTGGCATTTTTGTTTGTTTCTGTGCTTGGAAAACGGGTGAGGGCGTTCATCCGGGGATTTGTGGGCCTTGATTGGCCATCAACCCCCTTCACTCGATCTCCACATATATATTTCATTGTGGTATGCTTATTTAGGTCGACCGACGACGTTTCTCTATCTTTGATCCCCTTGGTCCATGTCTTAGATCAGGAGGAGACCGGATATGGCGTAGGGCACCGATTATTCGTGTCCCCACCCCTCCCTTGAGGCGTGGGGGACGCCTACGACGTGTGTGGGGCCTCCATGTGTCCTTGGGACATGGGGGGGGGGGGTTGGAATCCATTGGGGTCCTCCCGTCCTCTCTTCAATGACTTCCGAGCGGTAACAACGCTCTGATAAGGGGGGTGAAGCCGGTTCGGACCCCCGGGGCCATCTTTGGGTCACTTGGGGTGTGTATCTATGTGCCGGCAAGCCGCTATTGGCTGATATCATACTCTCCCATCCACCTGACCTAACCCGATGTGATAGTGTGATAGGTTTTAGCCATTCCGGCTATGAGAGGCCATATTCAGTACCGAGGCGCCGCCAGCGGAGATTTATATATCGGAATATCAGGAATCAACAGGGTTTTTTTATCATAATGTTTCCGTGATTTTTCAGCCTTCCGTTCTGATTGTCAATGTATCGGCGACTGTCAGTTGGCTCGCGATTTTGCGGTAACCGATTGGTTAACTGTTTTTTCCAGATATTTTGGCGGAAACCCCGATGAAGGGTCAGATTTCATCAGTAAAGGGTTCGTTGCTTCCGCAATTTTCTAAATATGCACTCGAAATTTTAATCTGAATTTTTCGCGATGTCGAAATCGGATTTTCGACTTCGACATCGCCGCACTTGATTTGGTCTTCTTCGAGTGGTCATACTCCTTTCCCTATGCCCAAATCAGGTTTCCCTTATACTTGCCACCCTATTGACGTGGAGATATAAGGGAAACAAAAGTGAATCGTGGGACCACTTTGAAGGGCCATATCTACGCGCGAATGTGAGGAAAGAGAATAAGAAAGGTTGCGTTGCAAGCGCCCCAGTCTCAACTTATTTTTAGTAGGGTGCAACACCTCGAGTCGTCACACACACTCGTTGTATAATAGGATCATGGTCAACATGGTAGAAACTTGTTTATAACTTGTTGACCATGTGTCTGGACTTGATATTATGATTTCCGAGTGTAGCGCATGAGTCTTGCCGTTGCATAGCATCTTTCTTTAGGTTCTCACGTCCATTTAACTCAAAGTTCTGACCATGGAGGGGCATGGCATACCATGGTGGGAGCCTATTTTAAGGGCTATGTGTGATATTGGTAGTACACGTCTTGATATGCTCACGCCCATGTTATATATCTTCGTGTGGCCGAAGAGATGGGGAGCCACACGTGACAAGGGCCTTGCCCATGTCCCAATTGTGGAATTCAAAGCGCTAGACTAAGTCTACCGCGTATGTATTGCTCATGGTATGTTTGGCAAAGAGATCCATGAGTGCACTCCCATTTTCATGGGGCATGTAGATATGAGTGGCGAAGGTATCTCCATGCGCCTGATTGGGGATCCAAGTGGGGGAATTGTTTGCAAATGGTTCCAATCAATTGTGTATTGAACCATGAGCGGATATCATGGGTGAGCATAGAGATATACTATCATGACAACTTTGTATTTGGTAATATTTTCATGTTTTTGACCTCAATTTTTGCTCATTTTTGCGTTTTGTGTACTTACCTGGTCGGCAAACAGCAAGAAGCCTATGGAGAGTCGAACCATGGTATGTTGTTCATATGTTGGCATATGCTTTGGAGTTGGACACCACCATATGCCGGATTGCGTACTCCATTTGGCTTGGTGCACGAAGGATTATAAGAATAGGTCTCAAGATCATGGGCTGACTTGGGCAGTGCGTGGCGCCCATATCCGAAGGGGTTTCCAGGGTAAGATGGGGATGTACATGAGCATTCGCCTTTGGTTTCTATCCTCCATGAATACTAGACTTCGATTCCATGCATACTTTGAGCCTTCGGATAAGTGGTAACCTCAATTTTGAGCATATATTTGATATATGGCCAACGTGGTGTGAATTGGCAGTTTTTGGCATGTTATGAGTTCAAACTCATGGGGCATATCTCTAAGCCCAATCGACTCCAAGTCCAACCAAGGTTATGTCAGGGTGGGGCGTGGTCCTGAGTGTCACTCAGGGCCATGACAGGCCACATCCCCCATTGGGCTAGGATTGAGAGGCTTGGGAGTGAACACATTTTTGGGGTTTGTGTAGTGACTTTTGACACATGGCATTTAGCCATCTTATTTGATTGGGTTCAGGGCATCATGTTGGTGAGTCAAGGGAAGGTCCTGAGTCCAGGGAATGAGGGGTCTATGGCTGTGACTGTGTATGTTTACCTCTTTCCCCAACTTTGCTTTATTTGTGTTCATATGCCAATTTCAGGGCTTTCCTCTTTGGAGCAATTCTTGTACATGCCCGCCACCGTGGGACGACCGGTGTGCTGAACGGAAGCCCGCAGTGTGGATTGGATTGTGGATTGGGTTATTGCTGTATTTGTGGGATCTGGTTGCTGTTCAGGGTTGTAGGAGGTTTTTATTTTCTATATTTTTGGATTTTGGACCCTGGAGTTTGAGGAATGCAATCATTGATCCGGAGTAAATCAGCAGGGGTAACAGGCGGAAGGGGCACAGCGGGGGCCGGTCCTGGTAGGGACCTTTTTTAGAGATGTCGCGCCCAGCCACAGGCGAGTTCCTGGGAACCAAGGAGCTCCAAGGCCAACTGACAGTAGCCCCCTATGCCCCCCTGACGGCAGGTCCCAACTCCTCTCTGAGCTAGAGATATGGCCCCGCCATTATCCCCTAGGAGTTGGTAGCTGAAAATGGGCTGTTGCAGCCCAAACTGATATTAGCTCAAAAATCTCCGAAATTGACCCCTCGTCTGGACCCGCCAGAGGTAGGGACGAGGCAACTGACCCTATGCCCTTCGAGTACGAACTCCTTGGAGCCCTCACCCAACCTGGTTTCCTCTGAGATCCCGGCATCAGGGCACCACTGGTTCGTCTAGTGGGGTCATGATGCCAAAATCACCAAAACTGGCGTCATTCCCACGCGTGGTTCGCCCGGCCAGGGCAAGGCCAATGGCTCACAGGACAGGAGGCAGGACCTAGGACTTCTATCTGAGTGTACAACTTGAAATTGGGTCCGGGCTTCCCATGGGCAAAGAGACATGGGGCCGCCAATTGACCACACGGGGGGTGAAATTGGGGTTCCAAAATGGGGTCATTTTGGCTGCTCGAAATGAGCCAAAATTCGGGGGTGCTCCCAATAGTATATCTCCACGCCGGCTTGGAGATCCAATCCGCCATTCCATTCGCTATCCACCAGGAGTCCAACTGAGAGTCCCATGCACTTGGCTCCCAATGATCTTGATGCCACTTGGCGTGGTGACAATCCCAATTGGGTCCACAAATGCCAAAATGGCAAAATTGTCCACACTCACTTTGGGCTAGCACCTTAACGAAGGTTGCTCCGCTTCGCCCACGTGGTGTGTGAGCCATGGGGACCAATATACATAACACCCATGTCATATATGGTCCATTGGTCCATGCGTCCGGCGTGCACGAGGGTGCTGAACATGGTGCACGGCGGGCAGAAAAAATGAAAAGTTGCTGAAAATTGCCAAAAGTGCGCACACTCATGGTTGGGGCAAATGAGGCACATGCCCGACTTGGACCGGAGAGTGCCGTAGGATTGGTATCAAGTCATATGCGTCCAACATATCTTTTGGGCGTCGCCCAACTCCTCCGGTTTTGGGAATGGCAGGGTCGCCAAGTGAGCCCATGATTTGGGATAGTCCCAAATTGCCAACATGGCGGCCACGGTATGCCAAGCCCAAGAGGAGTTATTCGCCGGGTCCAAGATATGTTGGGCACCCAAGTATGTACCCTCATAACATACTTGAGTCATGATGTCAATTGGGCGCAACGTTGAGATACAAGGTCGCCACTTGACATCATGACGGGCAAAAAACAGCAATATTGGCGAAAAAACACCCAAAAGAGCCTTGAAAGGCGTACAAATATATTATAATATCTTCGGCTTGGATTGTGTAATCGACCAATCCTTCTAAAACAATGACCTGACACCAATGACCTTCGATTCCACATATGTGCTCCACTTGGGGCGCTTTGAAAGGTCACGAGCGCTACTTCCCAAGTGGGCACATGAAAATATGGAAAATCGCAAAACACACACCTTGCTCCCAACCCATCGCTTTGGGATCGCCACACAAGCTTCCCTCCACGAAGGTTAGGATTGGTAATGAATGTGGGGAGTATAAGGAAGGGCCTCGTGCAATATGAGGTCCATTGGTTGGTCTATCGCTCTTAGCCAAACCCGCCAAATGGGCACGCAATACAACACATGGCGCATACCACATACTGCCCAAAAAGGTAGCTCCCCCCACGATATGTCATGCCCCTCCAAGGGCATAACTTTGTGTCAATCGCTCATAGGAACTCAAAGAAAAGTTCCTATGCAACACCAACACTCGCGCGCTACACTCGAAAGTTATCTTAACGCACGCAATATCATGGCCAAAGAGTTATAACGCAAACTCTACCCTGTTGACCATGATCCATTGCGCAAGCGCGCACGTGTGGAGACGCAAGGCGTATAAAGCTTTCTAAATTACGTCGGGAGTATTGTGAATACATCCCATGCTTCCTTATTGTCATTCCTCGCAAGCAGCACGAGATATGACCCTCACAAGTGGCCTCACGAATCAACTTTGTTTTGCCCGTATCTCTAAGACAAATGGAGGGCAAGACAAAAGGAAAGTTGATTGGTGCATAGGGAAGCACGTAGGTCCACTCGAAAAAGGTCAAATCAAGTGCGGGGATGTCGAAGAAAAAAATCCGATTTCGACATCCTGAAAAATTCGGATTAAGGTTGCGAGTGTACAATGTGAAAATTGCAGATGCATCAATGCAATTCCTGAAGACTTTAGAGTCTTCGTCACGGAATGCGCTAGAATGTCTGTAAATAACGGTCAAACTGGCGGTTACGCTAAAGTCGCGAGCCAACCGCCAGCAGTCAAAACATTGATTATCAGAACGGAAGCGTGAAAATTTACGGAAACAATATGAAAAAAAAACCCTGTTGATTCCTGATATTCTGGTGTGTAAATCTCAGCGGGCGACGCATCGGTTGCCGATGCGGCCGCTAATAGCTGAAATGCCCAGATCTCTCACACAAACACGTCTTACCTACATCTGTTGTTAGGGTTAGGTTGCCGAATCGACGGCCGAAGGCGTTGCGGGGCAGATTGGCGTGAAATAGTAAGATACCGGCAAATGGCAGTTTGCCGGTACATGGTAACATGCCCCAAGTGGCCGGAATGCCGTCACGGGGGCTTTACGGCAAGGGACACGCTCCTGCCGGGCTCTCACCGGGCTTCACCGGGCGTCTTCCCCTCCGTACATGGGGTTAGTGGGCACACGGAGACCGGTTGTATACCCCACCATGGTCATGGGGTTCTGGGTACCGCTTCACCATTTGGCAGGTTTGTTTGAATCTTGTGTATCCGTCATTTGGCAATTGCTCAAATCTCACCCAAGAGTTTCGGCCCACGTTTTGGTAGCACGTTGGTCAACGTCCTGTGTGAAAATTTCGCACGGGAAAGTTTTCATATTTTTGAAAAATGGGGGCATTAGCGGCGTTGGTTTTGCTGTTGGGTTGCTGATGGAGATTGCATGGCTGCTCTGTATCATATCGTACAGTCAAGCCATTCCTATCTCGGATCAATGTCCCAAGACCCAAGTTGCGCCCACGGCAGCCAAAACTGGTTGGGTTAACTGGTGATGTGCTCCCTCACCCTGTGAAACCCCTCACCTAACCCATCTCTTTCTCAGACCACAACTGCAGCCACAACCACAAAATGATCTGTGGCAGATCAATTTGGATGTTGGAAAAGAAGGAACAACAACATGTGGACGCCGGAACATCTGCGTAGGAGAAGCAAAGACACAAGATGGCACATGGCAAGACTCAATGGCAAATGGGGCATTTGTGAAGAACTTGCAAATCCGCAGAGGGTACATAATGGCAATCACGATCCGGTGCCAATACGATGGAACCGATAAGATGGCCATGGAAATATTTGATGAAGCTCTTTTAGACAGATTAAACGCCAGGACAGCGAAGAAGGTCAGCATGCAGACCTGACCTGACGACCTGACGACAGAGGCTGCTCAGAGGCAAAAAATGTTGTATGCATTTGCTGCATACTGAAAGAAAATGTCGAACCTCAGCAACCAAATAGAATGCCTGGCTTCAAAGGCAGAGAATCTCGCTGCTGACCCCCCGTCTGCATCATGGATCATGACTCATCATTTATCATGGATCTTAACACCCTTGACATGCCCCGGAAAAATCCAATTAATTTGATTGCTCGGTCAACTTGAACAGCCTGTCTCCTTGCTCCTGGCAACCAATGCTGCACACAGGAGGAAAGGAGAACCCCCTCGGATGCTGCACCCACCCGACCATGTTACGCTGTGCCAGCATCCAGTCGACAACATGTGTGCATACTTTGACGTTATAGCGTTCTGCGGCACATCCAACAAGGTAGCTCAGAACTGTGGTTATGTACTCGAGGGAGTCACTGATGTCGTGGATGGCGTCCCGCATCACATCCTGCATATTGTTGTCACGGCGCGACGCCGCGACGCCGTTGTCCCTCGTCGTCATTGATGCGATTCCAGTCGATCCTCATTGAGTGTGGCCCCTTTTTGTATGTACGACTTTCCGGCCTGGGTACTGGTCCCGACGGTGGCACCGACGTACGGGTTCCAGCCAGGGCCAACCTCTCTACATCAAACTCTCTACCCCACATTGGCCTGTGTTGTATCTGTGGCTTGGGATAGGACTGACTTTCTCTCCCGTGCGCCGGAGCCGTTGGTGGTAGCCGTGGTACTGGCAAGGTCGGGTTGGTTCAGATGCGTTGGGCAATTTTGCAGTATTTGTGCAGTATGTGTGCTTCACTGTGCGACTAAGGATGGCATCAGTTACAGTGATGATGATGATGATGATGATGATGATGATGATGACTGAGGCTTGTACAAAAATTGCACCTAAAACTTTTTTTTCTCAAACGCAGGTGACCATCCCCAAGAAACCTGGTCCCACTTGTTAGCATTCACCACGTCTGTAACCCATGCTGGAACTGCTCTTTCTGATGTATTTTTGAGCGTAATATGCCTAGAGATCGCCTCTGCCCCGCCCGAATGATGTCTACCCTTATTAAATAGATTGGAAATCAACTCTAAGGTTGCATTAATGTGCTGTTTTTGGACAGCCGCAGTATTCATGTCATTCACATATATCTCATCTGAGCCAAGTTGATGATCCACAACCTTCCTGACATCACCACCTGCATCAATGGAAATTGATGGGATTAGACGTTTCATGTTAGCAGCCCGAGGGTTAAGGTTAGGTAATATGTCAGAAATAATCACCTCAATGTCAACGTACATTTTTAGAGCTAATATCAACAAGTCTCCGCAAAAAGCTAGTATGGCACACCTGTTTCCACGTTGCAGTTCACTTTCACCCTCCTGCCAGTGACCTTCGATCACAAAGTCTGATACGTCACAAGAAGATTCAGAGGCATCAGAAGACGAGTCAGAATCACGAGAAGATTCAGAGTCATCAGAAGACGAGTCAGAATCACCAGAAGAGGTGTTGAACAAGCAAAGATGAGATACCGTGTTCAGACCCTCCCTTTTTTGTTTCATAGTCGCATGCAGATCATTTTGTGTGTATGCCACCACAACCGGGATTGTTTAATGCCTCCTGCTGCGTGATGATGATCGTGCAGACAACAGTAATGTGTAAGAGTGGACGCCCACGTTCATGTCATCTGTCGTTGCCTGTCCCCCGCATTCATTCATACAATCTGTGACCGCGCAGAAGAGGGATTCAGGCACGGTGGAGGTAACCTTACACGACGGAGTGTAACCACACTTTGGGGAGCATGGTCTGTTCGGATTTGAGTTCTGTATGATCAGAATGATCAGAATTGTATAACGTAAAAAGGCACTATGTCGCTGAACAATCTGCCACACAGCCTTGTACACAAAGTTGATGGGTATCTACAAACAGTACTACGAGATCGCAATATTGCAGCTTCTGTGAACCAAAAGGTACCTGAGGCCTGGGGCACTGGCCGGTGTGACCTCGAGGAATGCTTGCTATCCATACAGGTGGACAAAACATGCACCGAATATTGCAAAACGTTGCGCCGTTATCTCCCACGGTTTTGTAATGACTGGCGTACCCTGCTGTGGACAGCCATTTATGCTGGACATCCTGAGATAATGCAAATTGTGGAACCAACCAGCATTGTTGCGGGTGTGGCCATGGAGTCATGCATTTTAGGAGCATTTTTGCAAACGGCTCACAGTCACACCTTTTGCAGGGAAGACGTGCTACACAGGCCGTGTGCTTCAGGACAGGAGGAGGACATGTACATGGAAGATGGTAATGATGATAATGTCAACACAACAAGGGAACGGCAACGCAGCGAGAGATGGCATCAACTCAGGGAGAATCCCCTGCTGAAGAGAGCACCGGACCTGGACGGTAGCATGGTCTTCTTTCACCTTTCGTGTCACCTCCCACGATTGACAATTACAATGGATACACTCTGCGGTGTGCTACAACAGCGGTACAATGGCCTCATTGACCGCTACAAGGAGGACGAGGTGCTGTATCATGTGTACTATGTGCATGTTGATAATACAAGGCGTGTCCATCTTATCATCACCGGACATCAGCTTGCTAGGGATGAAATACGAAAGATTTCGACAGTATGCGGATGGCGATGGCAGATGACGAAATGGTACCACTGGGTTCGTTTGGTCATCAGTCAGGACCCAAATGAACAAAACAGGCACCACTTTGGATATTGGCAACCAGTAGTTTAGTTGCAGACCAGGCACAAACAGGCATATACAGGCAATCAAGACATTAGCAGGGCAGCCTTGATGCGTGGCGTAGCCCAGACGCATGCGAACTTGTATGTGTACCTCGTACCACCTATTGTATGTGTATCTGATTAGTTCAGGGTGAGGGTAAGTGACCCTAAAACTGAAGGCACACTTGTCACACAGGTGGAGGAGGGACCGCAATTCATCACCCTGAGTTGTTTGCTCCTAGCACCCCAGCCATCAAAAACTGACCGGGGATTTGCAGTCTACGACAACAGGGTTCCATGTTTCAAAGTTCATACGACAAAAGCAAAAGTAACCAAAAAAAACCCCAGCCGCACACATGTCAAGCTTCGTAGTCACAGAGCAGCCTGGACGGGTCTTGGTAATCTTTGTGGTTGCACCCTCTTTGATGATCACTGCTTACCGACACAAGAAACGTGCCTTGCCACGACTATATTTGGCCTCGCTGTCATAGTCATATTTGTCCTGTACGAGGCATTCCGGATTCTCAACTATCCTCCAAAGCGTATTGTGATTCACTTTTGGATTACCGCCGGTGACCAGTTACCGGTGAAAGTACAATCAGAGCCGTGCAAGAGAGGCTTCTCCACCCTTGCATTTACTTCATCTGCTTACACAGATGGATGAAGAGGCCCGAAAGTACTGTGCTGCACCGTGTCTTTCATGAGGTCCTGCTCGTCAAGCTTCGACGGCAGAAGATCAGGAGAACAACAAAAAAGCTGTCTGTCTTTCTGCAAGCAGCTTCGCGAACACTCTGTCGCGTCTTGTCCCCGTCTTCAGCGTAGGACGATCGTTGTTGGCTATCAGTTGCTCAGTATCATCCCACCGCTCCCATAGAGTAAGAAAAAGTTATTTTTCCTATTCGGACGCCTTCTGGGACTATTCCTTCTCTAACTCTGTTTTGTATTGACCTGTTGCTGTCTTCGGATCGTCGCTCGAAGATCTGTAAATTGCGGGTATCAAAATGCTCTGGCGTCGCGATCTGCAATCTGCCACAGTGCTCACGTGGTCCAGAATGTCTCAAATTACAATTGATTTTACGATTTCTCATTCCCCGAATTATGTTCTTCAAGATTAACTCCGACTCGTATGATTAGGTCATGCTGGTGGTTTGTGTCCTCAGTTTGAGTAGAGATTGTGTGGGGACCTGGCTTTAATTATTTGTTATCGATTGAACCTACATCTGTCGTGCATTAGTTGTAGATCGTCGGGGTGTGTTTGAGAATGGGCGAGTGGTTTAAGTATTGTGGTGCGCATGCATTCATTGCATTCGTGCATGCATTCACATGTGCCATGTGAGCAAGCAGCATAAAGGATATGGTGTGTGTATAGTTGAAGCATAGCATTGATAGCCTCGTGATAAACACGCACGTGCATGCATTCATTGCATTCGTGCATGCATTCGTACATACCATATGCTTTGCACTATGCCTCTTTGCCTTCTTCTTTGTTGATACACCTTGCCATGGTTCTTAGTTTCGCATGGCAGGATGATCCGCCAACCTTGGTGACCCGGGACGAGGTTCAACCAGGTATGGCAAGGAGAATAAAGATGCACTCATGCCATACTGTGGAGTGCATTACCTCATTTGCATTTTCCTTTGTGCTTTGCTTCACTTGTGTGTAGTTGTGTATGTTTTGTTTGGTTGTTTTGGGGAATATGACCCCAGGAATGTTTTTGCATCGAAAAAAACTAGGGACAACAATCACATGAGATGATTCGATATATTTTTGCTCTTGTTGCACCCCTCCCAAAAATTATGTAGTTTTGTGGGCCTATTTTCTAGATCATGTTTTATAGGTTTTGCTAACCATTGAGTAGTTGAGATATAAGCATTTTGGGGATATTCTGAAGCAAGTCATAACTTACTCCGGAGTCGAGTAGTTCTCTTTTTCTTTGTGGTAGCAAAGGCTTGCCTAATTTTTTTTTGTTTGTCACCAACCACCTGAGACTGTTGAACGGGACCATGTCTACGCCTATCAAGGACTGAAGGACCAACGACGCTGAGCCGGTTGAGGATCACCTCCCCGCTCCTATACACCAAGGGGCAAGCAATCTATACTCTGACAAGGACATGCAGGACAAGATCAAACTCTTGGACCCTAGAGTACAGAAGCTGATCAGGACCTACCTGGAGGTATTCGGAGAACTACCCCCTCCAGCCTCCTGTGAGAAGCTGGTACAGATGGACGTCAAGCTGAAGGCCCAGTTCGTGGGTCACAAGATACGTAGGAGACCCTATCCGGCTCCTTAAGAGCAGGCTGATGAGATAGAGCAACAGATACAAGAGTGTATCGACGCTGACCTGGTCCTCAAGTACAAGGATGGGGACTACCCCCAACACTGCAGCCCCTGTTTCATAGTGGCTAAGCCTGGGTCTACACCCAAACGGCTGGTAGTGGACTCTGGAGAGCTGAACAAGAAGACGTTTAACCACTCAGGGTCCATTCCTAATGTGGAGTCAACCCTCGAGAAGATAGCCTCCTGCCGCTACAAGACTAAGATGGACAAGCGGAGTGGATTCTGGCAAGTGGACCTGACGCCCAACGTCCAGGAACTCCTAGCCTTCATCACCCCTCAGGGGAGGGTGTTCAAGTAGAAGGTCATGCCCTTTGGTGTGGCTAACGCACCCGCTCTTTTTCAAGAGCTGATGAACAAGATCCTATCCATCCTACGTCAAAGACCTGTGGTGCAGGAACTGATATCCCGGGGCGCCCAGATGGAAGCACACATCGACGATGTATGCCTGGGAACGAACACCCAAGAGGACCACCCAATCCTCTTGGGCGAGTTCTTTGCAGTCTGCCATGAGAACACACCAGACTTAAGCTGGAGAAGTGTGAGTTCATGCAGGAGACTATGCAGTACCTGAGGTTCGACATTGGCTGAGCTTG
Source organism: Eutreptiella sp. 'Long Island Sound 2002' (assembly GCA_964036045.1). Classification (NCBI taxonomy): domain Eukaryota; phylum Euglenozoa; class Euglenophyceae; order Eutreptiales; family Eutreptiaceae; genus Eutreptiella; species Eutreptiella sp. 'Long Island Sound 2002'. The sequence goes on along the minus strand of OZ038383.1, from coordinate 146,774,316 downwards.
GTGGACCCAAGCGGCCTCTAAGGCCAAACCCCTCATGGATGCTAAGGTACGACATGAAGACCCCGAGAAAGGACTCCATGATGTACGCAGTTTCATTGGGGCTTGCAACTTCTACCGCCGCCACATCAAGAATTTCACCTACACCAGCGCCATCCTGACGGACCTCATTAAGAAGACTACTACCTGGCACTGGGGCCCTCAAGAACAACAAGCGTTTGACGAGCTCAAGAACAAAGTGGCCAATGCTAAGTGCTTGGGCGTGCCTAGAGCACAAGGAGAAATTAATCTGGTGACTGACGCCTGCAATTTGGGCGGAGGTGGAACGATGTTCCAGTGGCAAGCACTAGAGAATGAGGGGTTTGACTCGGCCATTTCCCATTGGGGTACTGACGGACTAAACCGAGACGGTACTCTCAAGCACAGCTACCCTGACGACAAATGGGTCCTGGTTCCCCTGGGTCATTGGAACTGGAAATGGAACCAGGCCCGGAGTAATTACTCTACCTGATTTTGCACTGAACGGCGCCTTTTGTGGCTGGCCAGGCCAGGGGGAAAAGCTCTTGCGCGCCAAGCTTTTTCGGGGAGGGGCGGGAGCCCGAAACCAAGTTCAATCGCGGGCTGAGTACCGCTGCACGTTGCTGTCCTCCTCTGCCCTGTCTCAATGAGACTTGGCAGCCCCGTTATAGACAACTGCAGAGCCGGGGTCTCTGCCTTTTCCGAAGGCGGTACGGTTGCGGCTTGGGGGTTAGAGCATGACGGCTTGAGCACGGGGGGTGGCTTGGGGGGGGGGGCTCATTTGCAGAAGTGACTGGTGAGTGCCAGTGTGGTAGTACTGATTGCTTGCACTGTGTTAGGGCTGTCGAGGGCAGGCGTGAGAGAGGTGTATAAGTGTGGCTTTTTCAAAGAGATGACACGTTGGACGAAGGTGAGGACTATTGTGAGTTTGTGCTCGCGGGGGAGGGGGGGACTGGTGCGAAGTACCCTGTGATGCGGGGAGAAGGGGTGGAGGCGGGGGCGGAGGTGGCGAGGGGGGGGGCTGGTCGAGGGGGGGGGGGGGTTGAACATGTCCCGGATTGTAAGCGGCCCATACGGGGGCGGGGGCTCTGGCTGAGGTTGGCTTGCGGTGCTGCGTTTCAGCGATAGAGGCCGGACAGGCCTTGGGGGCTGGCGGGCGTGTTTTTGAGACTTGGCGTGTGCCGCAGGGGATGGGGGACGGGGGCGCTTTGGAGGCTTGTGTGCAACCTTGTCTGGGAGGGGTGGGGGTGATAGGCGGGGGGGGGGGGGCGCTGTTGGGCGGTGTGTGACGTGCTGTAAGGCGACCAGGGGCGCCTCCATGGGTTTGAGCCCGTGGGGGGGGGTGAGTGGGGCTGGGGAGGGGTGGTCATTTAGCCATTCCAGCGTGCGGTACAGAGCATTGAGTAGCAGGGGAACACGAGCCATCAGGGCGAGTTTTAAGTCATGACAGTGTGCTGGTTTTCCTCGGCCAGAGGGGGGAGTTGTGAGTTTCGTGTACAGGGACATGGGGACCAGCCCCCAGACGAAATTGCGCCTCTCCCCGACGTGTGTGGTCGCGGACCACCATTGGGACACCATCATGGTGAAGGGGGGGCGCCCGCACTGAATGTAGGTCTGCACCAGGTGTTCGCACGTCAGGCAGTGTGAGACGAAAGAGATAGCATCCATTGGGTGTGGGTCGGGGCAAGCGTGGCAATGGCGAGGGCGCAAGCCGTCGTGGAAAGCAAACGGCGCCACGTTGAAGTTTCCGGAGGACCATTTGAAGTGGAGGCCTTTGAACCATGAATGTGGTTGTAAAAATGGAAGCTGGACGGTGTGTGGATGTTTTCGTGTTTGTGGCGAGGGAGGAGGTGCTTGATTGAGGTGGTAGTCAGTTTGTGTATGACGGGGAGGAGGCCTCTGGATATGCACCCTATCGCGGGGGGGGGAAGGAGGGAGGGGTCCCAGATCATCACGTGGGCGGCCCACTTTGAGTAAGCATCTGAGATTTCATTCCCCACAAACCCGGCGTTCCCCTTGCAAGGGCTGCTTCACGACCCCATTCTGCGTGGTCACCGGGGTCAAGGGAGTGAGGTTCATCTGGGAGTCGGTACAGCTCGCCATGAAGTGACGACTCAAGTAGGACTCTGCCGTGTGGCCCGGGGGGGAGGGGGGTTGAGGATGTACTCTTGGGGGTGGAGAAGGGAAGGGGTAAGCAGTTCATGGCGCCCCGCCAGTTGGGGGCGGACTGAAACAGCTGGGGTTTGAAAGGTGTACTCTTTCTCGTTGGGGTGGAGGCCAGGGTCTTTGATTGTGTGGGTGCTGCCGTCCGAAACCTGGAGTGTGGCCGATCCTGTGTGTACCCCCGTGACTGTTCCTAGGTGGAACCCTAGGGCCTGGGGTATTCGTTTTAGCCTGTTGCCGAACTTGCTGTATTGTGGTGCAGGCTTGGTGGCTAGGAACCCGACCTGGACTTTTTCTTTCGGGAGGAAGAGGGAGGGGGGGCAGGAGGCCCAGAGGCCGGTGCTGTGGTATTGGAGGCCTATGGTTTGGCACGCGTCCATGACGGTGTCCAGGATTGGGCCCCCTGTGGTGGAGAGCATTGCTTCAGAAAAAGCTCCGTTTGTTGAGGCCGGGCCGTCCCCGTTGAGGTACCTGATTGCGGTGTTCACCAGGGCCATGCAAATGGAAAAGGTGAAGTGGCGGAGTCCCAAGCCTCCCTGGTGGCGGGGGGTGTAGCGGGCCTTTGGAGAGACGAGGCGCAAGATCCTGTTGGCTTTACCCGGGGTGGGGTTATGCAGAATATTGTGCCAGATCATGGCCTGGAGGGCTCCCAACTCGTTCAGGGCCAGGGGGTGTGCCATGAGGCGGTAGGAGAGAATAGGGATGATTTGGACATTTACTAAGAGAACGTATTCCGAAAGGGTGAGCCGGAGGGGTTGGAGGGTTGTGAAAAATGAGCATATTTCCGACTTGGCCAATGCCATCGTTTTTTTGAGACATGGCGGTTTCCCGCCCAAAACATCATCACCAACTGCTCACAATGCGAGGTTCCTCGAAGGACAGCCGCGGGAATGGAACCCGTACAAAAAGATCATGCCACTGTAAATTTCCCTGGGTGCAAAGCACTGCCAAGAGAGGCCAATGACGCGTTCCCGTGGGGGGCCGGCCACGGGACGCTGCGGTGACACGCACAGGTGAGCAGGCAGGCAAGGCACTACGCTCACAAGGGCATCAATACGCTCGTGTCATGTGACAAAGCGCTTCAGGATCCTTGCCACTCTGCAACGAGGGAACGAAAGTATGTACAGCAACACATCAGGATATGTACACATGGGGTTAAGACTGGACTGGGGTAAGGGCATCACAGGACAATAGACACTCTATCCTAACTTGTATCCCAATCCCAGGTCCGACCCTCCCAGTGGCTGGTAGGGGCGGGGGCTCAAACACAACCCATGCCCTGCTCAGTCCGGACCCTGAAACCCTGCCAATGGGGGAGGTGTCCCGCCTAGCCACAGGTGAGTTCCTGGGAACCAAGGTGCTCCAAGGCCAACCGACAATGGCTCCCTATGCTCCCTTAACGGCAGGTCCGAACTCTACTCTGAGTGAGAGATATGGCCCCGCCATTATCCCTCAGGAGTTGGTAGCTGAAAATGGGCTGTTTCAGCCCAAACTGATATTAGCTTCAAAATCTCCAAAATTGACCCCTCGTCCGGATCCGCCAGAGGTAGGGACGAGGCAACTGACCCTATCTGCCTCGCGTACGAACTCGCTGGAGCCCTCCCCCAACCTGGTTCCTTCTGAGGTCCCGGCATCAGGGCACCACGGGTTCGTCACGTGGGGTCATGATTGCCAAAATGGCAAAATTGGCCGTCTCGGGCGACCGTCCAGGGTAGGAAATCTTGGCGATATTGACGCGCCAAGCCTTGATTCAGAACCCTTGATATCCCCTTTGGTCCCATGCCCTGGGTTATCGCTTGCTGTCACGCCGGCTGCTTACTGTTCACCGATGGGATGACCACACGGACGGGGCAGAAAGCAACATGCGTTGCAAAGGTGGGGATCGTGGATGGCACCAAAAGTTGAATAACTCCAGATGAGCCGGAGGAGCAAATACGAAACTCAAGGGCGTTCAACCCTTGGTCATATGCTACAATATGCGCCGCTCCTCCCTGGCTAGATCCGGTGCCCCATGGAGATATGGTAATTCCAATATGGCATACAATGGCAAAAACAGCGAAATTTGGCCAAAACGGCCCGCACTCATGATTCCATATCTCCATGGCCACGGCGAGGATTCTTTCAACCAAAGATGCGATAGACACATGGGACTTAGGTCCCAATATATGCCACTTGCCATCCCTCATGGTCGCCTCTAGCTATTTTTCCCATTGGAGGGAAAGTGACACACGTATGGGGCAGAATGGCAACATACCCCAAATTGGGTGACTCACAACTCTCCCATCAAGAGGAGAGGCCACATGGGGAAACACCCCATTCGACGTGGGCTTATGTGCCCTCTCCGAATTGCCCTTACCCTTGGTCAAGTGGCGCACGCAATCTCGGGGGTGAAATCAGGGGGAGAAGGAGTTTGTGGCCATTTTGGGCAAAACGGCCAAAATTCACCCAAAATCAGTCCCTCCAAATATCGTATCTCCGTATCGCAAGAGAAAGGAGCCTCGGGCTTTTGCATGGATGTAAACCGAAGCTTTGCTTCCCTTTTGCAACAAGGGTTGAGGTTCAAAGCACAATGAAAGCATTTTTAACATCTCAATCCTTGAAGCACACTATTTATGGGAAAAAGTGCATATATCGGCGATATTGGCATGAACATATCCTTGGGACCTTGAGGAGCAAAAATATGAGTAAACACTTTTGGAGTAGGCCCATAGTAGGTGCTTTCAAATATGCACCCTATGGTTAGATTGTCTCCGCCCACTCGTGTCATTAGTGCTTGCATATGAGCGCGTGTGCATAGAGGCAATGTGGCACGCGTGCTCACAAGGCAAAATTATATAAAATAGAAGACAAGGTTGTAAAAATCAACCAAGCCATCCACGATGTCCTCTGTGGTCTCTACTTCACATATTGCCTTGGTACGAGGCTCAACTCCCCATAGGCTTCGAGTACGAGCCTCGGGGGTTTGGCCATTTTGGCCTAATTTTCGACCAAAACTTGCCTTCTTTTCGAAATAGAGTTTTGGTACGCATTAAAATTGCGTGGAGCCATCGTTGAGTTGGCTCGTAAAACGAAAATGGCCTCGGGCTTTTGGTCTTGTGAGCATTGTGTTCGGTCATTAACGTTCATGCTCACAAGGCCACAAAGTTAGCGTTTGCGCACGCAAACGACTTGGGTTTGCGAGACCCATAGGCTGCCTAAAACACCGCCATTGCCCGCTTCCCTAAGCAAGATGATATGTCCGCGTGAAAGGGGCATGGATGAGAGACATAGGGGGGAGACGTAGGGTTCCGTGCGAACTCTTGGTCCTTGAGAAGCATGAGTTCGCACGATCGACGGAAAGCCTTGCGCGCTGATTTTCTCGAAAACGCAACGGCGAAAAATTCTGGTGAACACACCAGATGAAAGTACATTAAATACCCTCTAGATTCAGCCCTTAAGTTCTCTTAGAACCTCACAGGTACTCGAGAAAAGTCAATCACAAAACTCGCCACGGAGAAGCGACGAAGGCGCGAGAACAGGCGACATCAGGCGGCGATTTCACGACAATTAGAAATCGCGGTAGAAATCGGGTATTTCACCGATTTCTGCCCGAAAATCGATCAAGACAATAAAATCACGGTAATTCTACATCGATTTATTGGTTAGAAATCGGATTCCAGATTTCACGGGTTAGAGAACAGGGACAGCCGGTGTCAACGGCTTCCGCACGGGTGTGACGGCTCGCAGGCCTCTGGGCCATGGGCCATAACGGGTGTGACGGCTCACAGGCCTCCGGGCCATGGGCCATAGGTTCTGGGTACCGCTTCACCCCCCTCCTTAGAGCAAACCCTGGGGGGGGCTCGATAACACGCAAGCATGGCAGCGGGTACCCAGGACCATCCCCTGAAGGGGGGGGGTGTCACATCCCACTTCAGGCTGATTTACGGGTTAGGTTGCCCATCGCGATCCCACGGTAAAACAGGTATGATGCTGTAACTGTAAGTAAGTGCAAGTATAGTATCAAGTATCAAGTCTCGGGTCCTGGCGGCGATTGTTCGGCATCCAAAGGACCCGTTAACCCATACCAGGCGCACCGGGTGCCGGCTGCGACGGTCACCACCACAGTGGCAGTGGCATACACGGCCAACATAGGCGTCACACGACGACCGAGGTGGTCCCACAGGTCGAGAGCGACCACAAAGATCCATCAGGCTACCCCAAGCTTCCCAAGGCCCGCCGACTGGGGAGAGTCCCCACGGGTCCTTCCTCGGGCGCACCATGTCCATATCCATACGACGCGAGTCCAGAGTGATACAGCCGAACTCCTTAAGGGATCTTAAGGGGGTTCCTCCTGAAGGGATCGGGCATCAAGGCCGTCTTTTCCCTCGCCCTATTACCACGAAGGCCATACATGAGGGAGTCCTCATGCAGTGTGGGCGGAGGCGTCGACTCCTCAAACCACCAGTTTCCCAGGCAGACTGACCGAGGTCAGGAGCACCGGAGGCCGCCATCCGACTGCAAGTGCGTCTGCGAATCGGTAGGCTCACACTGGGACTGACAGTGGCCGACCGCTGGGAGTGTAGTCAGGCAACTGGGCTTCCCGCCTGGCGCCATCAGGATCTCCACATCACAGCGAATAGGGCAACACGGTATCACGGGCACTCAAACAGTAGAATCTGTATTCGGGTACTGGTTCAGGCTGGACCAGGCTGTAAGAACATGTACACGGCGACTCAAGGCGCCTCTGTATCCCGATTCGTGGTGAAAAACAGTCCATCCCTCAGCGATGGGCTGATGACACTTAACATACAGATGTACATATCCTGGAGGGCAGAAGAGCAAAACAAGCGGGGTAAATAGGCGTGTAAACACACTCTGGACAGAGTGCCAAACCACGCCACGGTCAGGATGAGGCAAATGCAGGAGGGTGGACAGGAAAACGCCTGAGTTCAGTCCATATATAGTCCGCAGACACACGCCGACTGGTCTGGATCCCGCAAATGCCATGGGACCAGACCACACACCAAAAATCGCAATGCCGATGACAGCGGCATCCGTTGCGCAACGTCGTATGGGCTTCAAGGCCCCAAGAGCTCAGAAAAATGAAGGTCAGTCGCCCTACCTGGTTTCCCAAGGATTCAGCAGGGGGGGGAGTGACAAATAAAAGAAGAGAGGGGCCATCCTCCTCTGGATACAGCAGGGGGGGGTATATGGCCACTCTGATGGCAGGTCACCGAAAGATGGAAGAGAGCAAGCAAGTAAGGGACGATCCGTCGACCTCACAAGCGCTGAAAACACATCAGGGGAGAGCTCAGGGCGCTGATCAGGCACCCCTGGCTGCAATCGCCCGGGTGAGTGCTGCCAAGTCCGAAACGTGGATCTTGGTCTTGTGCTTGCGGATGTACTCCATGAAGGGAGTATTGACCCGCGGCACGAACGAGGAGACGGGTTCCCAGGTGTCGTGGGACGGCCCACAGCCTCGCCAACGAACCTTGAACTCCAGACCTCCGGGTGCCGAGGCTTTCGGACGCTGAGCCAGGATCTTCTCGACTGTATAGTCGTCCTGCTCAGCATAGTCATCATCCGAATCAGCCTCATGTGCGGCATAGCTTAGGGACACATGTTGGCCACGGAGGTCGGGTTCCCGCACACGGAGCTGACTCTCGTGGCGCTCCCGGAACTGTCCGTGACCCACCTTGATGCGGTAGGTGTCCTCACCAATCCTGCGGACCACCTCGCCGGGTGTGAACCAGGTTTTGGTGCGGTGGGTGCCCATAGGGCGGGGTCTGATCACCCACACCGGGTCTCCCACCCTGAACTTCTGCGCTGTCGAGCTCGGGGCGGACTTCTGACGCTCAGCATGCTCCTTCTCGAGCTGCTGGCGGATGTCCCGCGCCGTTTGCTCTTGCCGCGCGAAGAATTCCTTGGCATCCATAGCCATGCCATCACCAGACAAGGGAAGTCCCCTACCCAGGGGGTCCCTGCCGAACAGAATCTGGTGAGGGGACAAACCGCCCGGAGTGGGGGTGTCATGATGGGCCTTCAGAGCAGGCCACATCTCCTCAAACCAGTTCCGCCGTGGATTGGTGATGTGGATCTTGCGCAGCTTCTCGAACAGCTGCCGTCCAGCCACTTCAGCACGGCTGTTAGACCGGCTGAGATAGGCGACGCTCTTGGCGTGACGTATTCCCATGAGGGAACACATAGCCTTGAACCAGCCACCAGTAAACTGGGGCCCTCGGTCACTGCAAATGGTGCGGGGGATGTCAAAGACGGTCAGCCAATGACGAATCATCATGACTGCCACTTCCTTGGCAAGCAACCCCTTTTTGCGTGCCGGAACGGCTACAACGTAGCCGCTGTGGCGGTCCACACAGAGAACCACACAGTCAAAGGTCTCCTTGCCTATGTGCACTTCGGGCATGGAGAAGACGTCCATGGCCACGCTCTCCATGGGCTGGTCAGGAACCGGGGTCCATTGGGCTTCCCCCTTGACGTTCCGGTTATCGGGATTGCAGGCCTGACAGACCGAGCAACCCTTCCTGACCTTCTTGATGGCGGTGTAGAGAATGATATGGTCGATCTCGAACCGACGCTGCATGTCAAGAGCTTGCTTCTTGACCCCTGGGTGCAGCATGTGGTGGTGCCAAGCTTCACACAGCTCGAGCACCCGGGACTCTGGTACTAGCAGCTTACCATTCCGGTAGAGCTTGCCATCTTCCTCAGTTAGCCCCTTTGGTCACTTCTGCCCGTCATCAGGGTCAGTCACAGCCCTATACTCGGCCGCAAAGGCCTCAGACTTGGGTCAGTCACAGCCCTATACTCGGCCGCAAAGGCCTCAGACTTGGCGTAGTCCTCGGTCCAGTCGTCCTGGAGGCAAGACTCCGGGAAGAGGTGCTTGTCGGACTCAGCTCCATCAGGGGCGAGTACTCTGACCGCTCTGCTCACCCTCGACGCGAGGGGGGCATCCGCAGCCATGACGACGAAGCATTTAGCACCCTCCTCCTCCATCAGGCGCTCCATTTCGATGATCCTCTTGGCTTCAGCGGTCTCAGCCTCATCGCCATGGGCAGAGATATCCTGCATGCCCTTGCTGGCGGGATAGGCCCACCTACTGAGACAGTCCGCCACGGTGTTATCCTTTCCAGGAATGTAAACAACCGTAAGGTCGAACTTGGCCAAGGTCTCATGCCATCTTGCCCGTCGGGAGGCGGGACCTGAGGGGGTGTCCACGTGCTCCTTGTGCCACGACTGCAGACTCTGATGGTCGGTGCAGACGGTGACGGGATGGAGGGCTATGTACCCAGCCCATTTCCTGAGAGCCATGACGATGGCATACGCCTCCTTTTCACGGGGCGTCCACGTCCGTCTCTGGCCTTCCGCCAGGACTCAGCTCCAGAAGGCCACGGGCACGTGCCTCCCGTCGTCAAGCACTTGCTCCAACACAGCGCCATTGGCGTAGTCGGAAGCGTCGGTGCGCAGGACGAACCCTCGGTCGGGATCCACGAGGTGCAGACCCACTGCGAATAGCAGCGCCTGCTTCATCCCCTCAAAGGCACGGTCGGACTCAGCTGTCCAGACCAGAGCCTTCTTGGACCCCTTCTTGGTCTCCTCTCGGTTGCCCTTGAGCATGGTCGTCATGGGGGCTGCATACTCGGCATACATCTTGATATACCCCGAGTAATAGTTGCAGAACCCCAGATACGCCCGTAGCTCAGAGACCGTCTTGGGCTTTTCCCAGTGCTCAATCGCAGCCACCTTGCCAGGTATGGGCTTTCGCTGCCCGTTCCCAACTACGTGGCCAGCGAAGACCACCTCGCTGACCGCAATGGTGGCCTTGTCACTGCTGCCCGTGAGTTTGTGCCGAACTAGAAGGTCCAGCACTCGAGTGACGTCCCTCTCATGTGCCTCCAGGAGCTCCTCGTAGCTCATACTGGGGTCCCCGGACGCGATGATCACGTCGTCCACGAAGGGGTCCGCACAGTCGCGCACCGGCTCAACCAGGTTCTCCAGCATCCGCTGAAAAGCCGCATTGCCGTTGGTAACGCCCATGGGCATCACCTTCCACTGGAGAGGTCCAAGTGGGGTGCTCATGGCTGTGCAGGCACGGGACTCCTCGGCGAGAGGCATCTGATGATAACCATGTTTCAGGTCAATCACCGTGAAGATCCTCCGCCGGTGTTGCTTTTGCAGCATGTCCTCAATGAGGGGCAGCGTATAGCTGTCGTGCTGCGTTTGGGCGTTCAGGCCGCGGTAGTCGACCCCGAGCCGCCACTCACCGGCAACCTTCTTGGGGACGACGAAGCAGGGAGAGGCCCACTCGGAGTGGCACGGCTCAAGCCAGCCTCTCTGGATGAAGTCACGGAGGATCTTCTCCATGGCCTCTTTCCTCTCGCCCCTCAGGGCAAACTCCCGGTGCCGATACACACGGGGGTCCTGCTTCAGTCGTATCTTGGCCTCGCCATACGGTCCACGCACCGGTGGCGGAAACACAGGCTTTCCGCTGAAGAAGGTATCACCATACTTCTGCTTCAGCCTGGCCCTCAATGCCTGGATCTTCGGGCAGTCATCGGACTCCGCCTTGGCTTTTCCGGGCACTTGAACCACGGAGCTTACTTGAGGGGTAGCGACCCCGCTCGCTTTCGGCTCAGGCGGTCTTCCCAGGTGGCGCAAAGGGCCATCTCTGGTTTTGCCTCGGAATAGTTCGCCGTAGGTGGGTGGGTTACCCCCGATTGGCTCGTCCTGGCTGGACAGGTGGTCCAGTACCCTCCTTACGAAGGTATCTCCATCGTAGGAACCAGAGACGATCGAGTCCACTTCCCACCAGGCTTTGTCCTGGCCCTTGCCCGCACGCTGGTTTCCCCAGTCGTGAAAGGGCTGATCCATATACCCCTGAACCAGATCCCACTCCTCTTCAGTCAGGGGCTGTTCCGATTCCGATTCTTCGATGTCAACAGGCGGAACCGCAAAGCATTGCCTCCAAGGCTCCGCTATGATGCGGTTGACACACACGAAGTCCGTGGTGTCGGCCTGATCAAGGCCCCCATCCACATAGTGGAATTCCGTTGGCCATCTCTGGGGTGGCATGGGCTGTCCCTTAGCGTCCTGATAGACACTCTCTCCAGCCGGTAGGACAACCTTGTTTAAGGTCATGTTGGTCAATGAGGCTACCCAATGTCGGGTACTTTCCTCTTCGGTGCATCCCATAGGAACAACCAGCACTGCCTTGGAGCGGTCCTTGCGAATCTTCGCTATCGCTCTTGGAATGTCCCAACGGGGGCAATGGATCCACATCAATCCCTGATGCGGACCCCAGTGCTTCTTCCACGCGGAGTCCTGTGCGCTCCAGTACTTCTCACACACCCGAAGATGGGCGGAGGTTCCTGAAGAGAACGCATCCAGGGCCAGATCCGACGCTCCCAGGTCCGCGACCACTCGGTTCGCCACTTCCGGCCTTACGCCGTACTCCTGGTTTGCAGGAGCAGTTGGCTCAGTGTCCAGCGCGGCCACTTCGAGCTGATTGCGTTCGGGGTGGATCCATTGGCATTCCACATGGTGCTCAGGCGACGAAAGCCACGAGAGCTGGTCGTCCTGGTACAGGGTCATGGAGGCCTGGGCTGGGAGGACGCCGGAGTCCGTCTCCATCATGAAGTCGTACCCGACGATCATGTCCCAGTCCATCTCGGCCTCGTAGAAGCGACCGTGCAGGAGGATTTCCTTGCCGAGGTCTGGGCGGCTCAGCTCACGATGGTTCACGAACTGCAGCCCGATGGCCGCTTCCTTCTTGCCTCCCACCATGTACTGGCCGTTCGCCCCCTTCAGCCTGACAGGTTTCCGACTGTCGGTCAGACACTCTGGTGGAAGTAGGCCAGCCTTGACCAAGCTGACTTGAGCTCCCGTGTCCACCAACACGTCGAAAACCTTTTCCACTTCCCCGCATAAGGCACGGACCTTAAGATGCAACTGCCGCTCGCGACCGACACGGCGCACGGCGTGCAAACTCAGGATCTCCGCCCGTTCCAGAAGCTCAACAAGCGACTGGTGCAGGTCGTGGACAATGGGCTCAGGCTGCCCATCTGCAGCATCCAGCTGCGGTCCGGGTGATCCTCCGATGCTCTCGGATAGATCTTGTAGAACATCAAACACATTCTTGGTCGCGAAGGACGGACGGGTGCAAGGGTTCGTGCCTTCACTTGCCCTCACCCCGGCTCCGCGACTGGGTGCCGGACCAGGCCTTCCGCCCGCGGCAGTCCCATTGTGCTTATCGACTCCCGAGCGGGATGGTTCGGCGCTTCCCACGTCACCATCCTGCGACCGCCCTAGCTGGGGCCCTTGGCTGCAGGGGCTTAGCTAGGGGGCGTCGGTTGTGGAAGAAGGGGTGTTCTCCTCCGCATCAACCTCGTTGATGCCCTTCTTCCTTCTCTCGCTGCGAGTAGGCTTCTTGTCCTTGTCCTTGTTCTGGTTATTCTGGTTGTTCTCCTTGTTCTTGTTGTCCGACCTGGGGACCCAGTTCCGCTTGATCTCCTGGATCTCCTTGGCCAACTCGGTCCCCACCGACGACATCAGCTTGGCCAGCTCGTCCTTGTCGACCTCCACTTTGGCTTCCCGGATACCCGCGGGCGCACGCTTCTTCGACCCGTGCGCCTTCTTGTAAGCCTCCGTGTCGGCCTTGTGGACGGGGCAGGTTCGGTGGTCATGGTTGAAGCCTCGCTTCCTCCCATAACACACGGAACAGCCCTGAGGGTGAGCTCGTATGAACTCCCCAAAGGACAGCGGAGGGTCGCCAATGCGGCGAGGGTCCCTCTTCTCCTGCTTCCTCCAACCCTGCTGCAGGGGCTTCCAGTTTCCCGGCTTGCTCCCCGCGCTCATGTTCTTGGCCACGAAGGCACACACGGCCACTTCGGCGGGCTCATCGTCGTTGTCATCGTCGACGAGAGTCTCATCGCCGCCGGCTCCCGCTGGGTCCATGGCAGCTTCCCCGCCAGGTCCCGCGCCAACGTAGTTGACGTCGCGGTCGCCGGGCCTCAACCCGCGGGTGTGGTGGAGGTTTCGGTACTCCTTGAGTACTTCCTCGCTAACCCACTCCAGGATCTCGTCGCAGCTCATCCGCGCCGGGATGGGCTGCAGACGGATGGTCTGGCCGCTCAACTCACACTCGTCAAGGCGCCTCATCGCGGTCTTCTCGCGATCGCCCGAGACGGTGATGAGAAGAGCGTTCCGCAGGGAGTGCCGTTTGACATCCCGGGCCACGTTCTTCTTCGCCCAAGCCACCACGTTCGTATGATACTCTTTGGGGAGCATCATCTTGACCGTGTGGTTGGACTTGGCCCGCTTGGATTCCTCCTTGGTGACCCTCTTGATCCATGCTTCCGGCAGCATGGAGAGCAGGCGAGCCTGCTCGTCACCCTCGTTCCAATCCTCCACGTTGCGGCGGTGGAGGGTGTATTTCCCTCGGAAGTCCCGCCAATCCCGCAGGCGGATCTCCCGTCCATCATGCTCAAGCTTGATGGACTTCCACCGCTTGGCAGCCACCTGCGGAGCGTCCACCCGTTCCTGCTCGTTGAGCCACTTCTTGGCTTCCTTGAGGGTCTTGATCTTCCCCTCCTTGGTCGCCATGAAGTATAGCTCTCCGAGCACTTCCGGCAGGCGGTACCTGAACCGTCTGAAGACATATCTCTCCGCATCCGCGTGAGGCATGTCTTCAGTGACGGTCAGCCCCCAATCGTCCAGCTTCTCCAAGAAGCGGTCGAGGTTGAGGGGGTTGCCGTCGTACATGGGGGGCTTGATGTCCTTCAAGTCTTCCCACACGGCGGCGTCCGCGGCCTTAGATACCATGAACGCCGGCCGCGAGGTCGACCGAGGTTCCCATCGGCCTCGCCCACGGACTCCCACGGCCGCCACGTCCATCTCCTCCATGGAATCCCTGTGGCTACGCCGCGGTTCCTCCATGTACCTCAACCTGGTCCGTACTGCTTCCATGTACGCATCCTCATCACGGCGCTGGCGGCTGCGTTCAGCGGCCTCCCGTCGTACACCACGCGGCGGGCTGATGTCGAACTCCTCCAGGTCCAGATCCAGGTCCTCACCTTCACCGACATCCCATTCCACGTCTTTTCTGGGGACCTCATCCCTGAGTCCACCATAACGTCCACCAGCGATGGGGATTGGCTCCAGGGCTGGTGCGGGGCGTCGGGGGCGTACCGGTGCCCGCGGTGGAGCACGGCGGTTGCGGTGCTCCGCGCTGAGCCACTCATCACGCCAATCCTAACTGCCACTGCCGGGCGGCACGCGCTCGTTGCGGCGGCCCGCGCTGTGGTGAGAGGGGGCGGTGAGAGAGGGGGCACTGGCGCTGGGGCGACTCCTGGGGGCTCCGCCGGGGGCGTGGGGTCTGCCTGGACCTGGTCCGGGTCCCCAGCCGTCGTCCGACGAGCCAGACTCCAGGGGTGGGTGGTCGCTGCCGACGCTCCCACGGGCTTCCAGCGCGTCCAGCCTCTGCTGCAGGCCGCTGACGACGTTGGTCAGCGACTTGGTCTTGGCCCTGGCGATGTCCAGCTCCTTCTGCGCGCGCGCGGCGACCCTGGAGATGCGAGCCATCTCGCCCTTGCCCGTGTCCACCTCCAGCTCGAGCAACTGGACTCTCCTGCGGAGGTAGACAATCCACCGCCAGGTGGTATCCGGGTCGCCGTCCCCTGGTGGGTCGTCGGGGTCCCCAGGGGGTCCTCCAGGAGGGCCTCCGCCGGGTCCGCCCGGTCCAGGGGGTCCTCCCCCGCCCGGTGGTCCGCCTCCAGGGGGTCCACCTGATGGTCCTCCGCCAGGGGGTCCCGGTGGGTCTCCGCCTGGTCGCCTCGGCGGGTTCGAGGATGGGCGCTTCTTCGTGATGCCGAAGTCCATGTCGTCATCCTGGTCCATGTCGCCCCACCTGGGCGTCTCGGTCACGGAAGACTCCGAGCTCCGGTAGGGAGGAGGGAGATCCTCATCCTCACCTTCCGGTTCCATGGGGACGTCTCCGCCGCCTCCGCCCGTCCAAGCCACCACTTGGCGATGTCGGCGGCCTCGTTCATCCCCGTCACTGGCGGTGAAGTAGGGGTCACTGTCGTGGGGTCGTCCACCCGCTGGCCTTCGTGGCCTCTCGGGGGTCTTCCCCTTACCCTTCGTCCGTCGCTGGGCGGTGGGGCCACTGCTCCCACTGCTGCCCGTGTCCGCCTCATCCAGCGTCATCCTGGAGGAGGCGTCCCCTTCGAAAAGCTTTCGAAGGGTCTCCAATCGTGATCCTCCTGGGGGAGTCTCGCGGCGGAGTTTGGCCTCTGCCTCCTCCATTGCGGCGGCGGTGGCTGCGGCAGCCCGCACTTCGGCTTCCTCCGGAGCACGAGCCGCCTCGGCTTCCCGGGCCTGCTGCAGCCGCGCCTTCTGCGCTTCCAACGCCGCCAGCTCCGCCTCTGTCTTGGCCCTCTCCTCAGCGACCTTCCGTCGCGCGGCCTCGATGGCGTCCTTCTTGGCGGCGTCCTCCTGGGCCTTAGCCGTCGCGTCGGCGTGGGCCCTTTCCTGCGCCTCCTTCTTTGCCCTCCCTTGGGCAAGCGCCTCTTCCAGCGCCTTCACCTCGGCCTCCTTGCAGGCAATGGCCTCCTGCGTCCGGCGGGCTTCCTCGTCGGTTGCCCTGATCCGGGCAGCAACTGCCTCATGGGCGGCCGCAGCCGTGAGACCGGCTGCGATGGCTGCCACCTTCGAGGCGTGGTAGTCCATGCCTCTGCCCCACTTGGTGGCCTCCTCATGGGCGATGCCGACGGCGCCCTCCACGGCAGCGTTCCGCTGCGTGGCCCGTTGCCGGGCAACCCGAAGGTTGCAGGGCACCCCACAGACGCGCTCACAGGCGCGCGCCACGTCCCTTTGGGCGGGAGCGGCACTGCTGCTGGAGCTGGCCTGGTCGGCCGGCATCCTCCCGCGGTGGGCCGACTCAACGTCGCTGCTGGGGCCTGCTGGGGCCTGCTGGGGCCCCAGGAGCAGCCGACGGGGCTTGGCCTGGGTCTGCTTGGCGACCTCCATGAAGTCACCAAGGGTGGCGTGGCCGGGGTGATGACCACCATTGGCCCGTTGGGGACTGGGGGCTGGGGTTCCGCCCTTGGCGCCTTGGGCGGCTTCGGCGGCCAGGGACTCCTGGTACTCCCGCCACCTCCGGTCCCGCTTCCTGTCCCCGGCGGACCGCTTCTCCTTCCCCGGAGACGCGCTGCTGCTGCCCTGCAGCCTGCGCTCGCTCCCCGGTTCCGGGAAGTTCTTCTCGATCATTTCCCACAGGGAGACATTGATCGAGGCCCCCGACGGGTACTCGTTGGGGGTCTCGTCCTCCTCGATCCCGTCGGGGCGCAGCCCTTCGCCGGGCCTGTCCGGCCGGGTCCACGTCCTCCAGCGCTTGCGGCGGAAGCGGTACTCGTACCCTTCCGCCCGCAGCCACTCCTCAACTGCCCGCAGGCGGTCCTCCCCCATGTCCTCGCAGAGCTCGAAGCTCCCAGGCATGCCGCCTTCGCACTGGGGGTGGCTGTGGCGGTACTGCTGGTCCCAAACCAACCCACGCAGCAGGCGTGCCGCATGGGGGTGGGGCCGCGGCCACAACCTACCCGCTTCCTGCCAGTTTACCATGGCAGCGGGGGCGTAGTTGGTCTTGAGGTCCTTGGTATGCACTCGTTCAACTCAACGAACTGGTGGTGGTTGTTGAGGCGGGTGCTGCAGCACTGGACTGGGCGTGCGGCTGGTGCTGGTCAGCCGGTGGTTGTGGAAGTGCTTGACGCGGCCTTGCTGGTCGGCCGATGGGTCTGGTCTGTCCACTTCCTTCACGGTCGCGGCGCGGTCAGGGCGATGCTCTGGACGGCGCTGCTGGCTCCGTGACGAACTCGGCGCTGTCGCTGGGTGGCGCTGCGAGCCGCTGCGCTGCGCTGCCAGCCGCTGCGCTGGGCTGCGAGCTGCGAGCTGCGCCGCGCTGCTCGGGGTTGGTGGCCCCGAGTGGCACGCGAGGGTTGGGTAACCCCGCGGCGGTGAAACGCTTTTGACGCGTTCCCGTGGGGGGCCGGCCACGGGACGCTGCGGTGACACGCACAGGTGAGCAGGCAGGCAAGGCACTACGCTCACAAGGGCATCAATACGCTCGTGTCATGTGACAAAGCGTTTCAGGATCCTTGCCACTCTGCAACGAGGGAACGAAAGTATGTACAGCAACACATCAGGATATGTACACATGGGGTTAAGAATGGACTGGGGTAAGGGCATCACAGGACAATAGACACTCTATCCTAACTTGTATCCCAATCCCAGGTCCGACCCTCTCAGTGGCTGGTGGGGGCGGGGGCTCAAACACAACCCATGCCCTGCTCAGTCCGGACCCTGAAACCCTGCCAATGGGGGAGGTGTCCCGCCTAGCCACGGGCAAGTTCCTCGGAACCAAGGTGCTCCAAGGCCAACCGACAGTGGCAACCTATGCTCCCTTAACTGCAGGTCCCAACTCCACTCTGAGTGAGAGATATGGCCCCGCCATTATCCCTCAGGAGTTGGTAGCTGAAAATGGGCTGTTTCAGCCCAAACTGATATTAGCTTCAAAATCTCCAAAATTGACCCCTCGTCCGGATCCGCCAGAGGTAGGGACGAGGCAACTGACCCTATGCGCCTCGCATACGAACTCGCTGGAGCCCTCCCCCAACCTGGTTCCTTCTGAGGTCCCGGCATCAGGGCACCACGGGTTCGTCACGTGGGGTCATGATTGCCAAAATGGCAAAATCGGCCGTCTCGGGCGACCGTCCAGGGTAGGAAATCTTGGCGATATTGACGCGCCAAGCCTTGATTCACAACCCTTGATATCCCCTTTGGTCCCATGCCCTGGGTTATCGCTTGCTGTCACGCCGGCTGCTTACTGTTCACCGATGGATGACCACACGGACGGGGCAGGGCGGGGGGTGCGACGTACGGAGAGACAGAGAGCAACTACGAACTCAAGGGCGTTCAACCCTCGGTCATATGCTACAATATGCGCCGCTCCTTCCTGGCTAGATCCCGTGCCCCATGGAGATATGGTAATTCCAATATGGCATACAATGGCAAAAACAGCGAAATTTGGCCAAAACGGCCCGCACTCATGATTCCATATCTCCATGGCCACGGCGAGGATTCTTTCAACCAAAGATGCGATAGACACATGGGACTTAGGTCCCAATATATGCCACTTGCCATCCCTCATGGTCGCCTCTAGCTATTTTTCCCATTGGAGGGAAAGTGACACACGTATGGGGCAGAATGGCAACATACCCCAAATTGGGTGACTCACAACTCTCCCATCAAGAGGAGAGGCCACATGGGGAAACACCGCATTCGACGTGGGCTTATGTGCCCTCTCCGAATTGCCCTTACCCTTGGTCAAGTTGCGCACGCAATATCGGGGGTGAAATCAGGGGGAGAAGGAGTTTGTGGCCATTTTGGGCAAAACGGCCAAAATTCACCCAAAATCGGTCCCTCCAAATATCGTATCTCCGTATCGCAAGAGAAAGGAGCCTCGGGCTTTTGCATGGATGTAAACCGAAGCTTTGCTTCCCTTTTGCAACAAGGGTTGAGGTTCAAAGCACAATGAAAGCATTTTTAACACCTCAATCCTTGAAGCACACTATTTATGGGAAAAAGTGCATATATCGGCGATATTGGCATGAACATATCCTTGGGACCGTGAGGAGCAAAAATATGAGTAAACACTTTTGGAGTAGGCCCATAGTAGGTGCTTTCAAATATGCACCCTATGGTTAGATTGTCTCCGCCCACTCGTGTCATTAGTGCTTGCATATGAGCGCGTGTGCATAGAGGCAATGTGGCACGCGTGCTCACAAGGCGAAATTATATAAAATAGAAGACAAGGTTGTAAAAATCAACCAAGCCATCCACGATGTCATCCGTGGTCTCTACTTCACATATTGCCTTGGTTCGAGGCGCCTCTCTCTATAGGCTTCGAGTACGAGCCTCGGGGGTTTGGCCATTTTGGCCTAATTTTCGACCAAAACTTGCCCTCTTTTGGAAATAGAGTTTTGGTACGCATTGAATTGCGTGGAGCCATCGTTGAGTTGGCTCGTAAAATGAAAATGGCCTCGGGCTTTTGGTCTTGGGAGCATTGTGTTCGGTCATTAACGTTCATGCTCACAAGGCCACAAAGTTAGCGTTTGCGCACGCAAACGACTTGGGTTTGCGAGACCCATAGGCTGCCTAAAACACCGCCATTGCCCGCTTCCCTAAGCAAGATGATATGCCCGCGTGAAAGGGGCATGGATGAGAGACATAGGGGGGAGACGTAGGGTTCCGTGCGAACTCTTGGTCCTTGAGAACCATGAGTTCGCACGATCGACGGAAAGGCTTGCGCGCTGATTTTCTCGAAAACGCAACGGCGAAAAATTCTGGTGAACACACCAGATGAAAGTACATTAAATACCCTCTAGATTCAGCCCTTAAGTTCTCTTAGAACCTCACAGGTACTCGAGAAAAGTCAATCACAAAACTCGCCACGGAGAAGCGACGAAGGCGCGAGAACAGGCGACATCAGGCGGCGATTTCACGACAATTAGAAATCGCGCTAGAAATCGGGTATTTCACCGATTTCTGCCCGAAAATCGATCAAGACAATAAAATCACGGTAATTCTACATCGATTTATTGGTTAGAAATCCGATTGCAGATTTCACGGGTTAGAGAACAGGGACAGCCGGTGTCAACGGCTTCCGCACGGGTGTGACGGCTCGCAGGCCTCTGGGCCATGGGCCATAACGGGTGTGACGGCTCACAGGCCTCCGGGCCATGGGCCATAGGTTCTGGGTACCGCTTCACCAATGCCATCGTTTGTGCCTCGTGGTCGGCGGTGAAGATGTACACCCCTAGGTACTTGTAGCAGCTGTGTGGTTGCCCCGTCTTCTGGTTAGTTGTTGATAGGGGGGTGCCCGAGGGGTAGGTGAAGGTTCTGGGGGGGGCTGTTCCCATAGCATGGATCTCAGTTTTGCTGAGATTAAGGTCTAGACCCCACTCCCTGGCGACCGTGTCGAAGAAATTCAAAATTTGCTTAATGCGGTCCCCATCTTCTGATCGATAGAGGAGGTCGTCAACAAAGGCGTGGCCCGATTTGTGTGGGGAGGGGGGTGCAGTGACGTGAGACGGCAAGGCGAAGAGGAGCACATTCAGGTAGAGGCAGAAAAGGATGGGTGACATGGGGCTGCCCTGCCGAACACCACTGGTTTGCAGATGGGAGGAGTGGGTGTGCCCTGTCACTACCGGGAAGTCGCGGGGGGCACGGTACAAGGATTGAATGAGGCTTACAAGGGGCGTGGGAAAGTTCAGGCGGGACAGCACTGTGAAGAGGGTGGTGTGGGGGACGGAGTTGAATGCCTTATTGAAATCGATGTAGAGGCTGTAGCTACCGGCTGATTCCTGAAACGTGGATAAGAGGTTGAAAATGTGGTCTTGGCACCTGCGGTTGGGAAGCCCGCCGAGCTGGGTGGGGTGTATGATGGAGTGTTCGATGGCTGCTGCCAGTAGTTCCCGGTTGGCCCGTGTTGCAATCATTTTGTAAACGCTGTTCAGCAAGGCTATAGGCCTGTAATTTACAGGGTTCATCACGTCTCCTTTCTTAAAAAGCAAGATAATGTTGCCTTCGAGCCATTTCTCGGGCAGCGGCTGGTGGAGGTAGTGGTTGCATACTCTGCAAATGAATTGTTGGATAGGGGGGGGTAGACGTGCAAAGTGTAGTTGTTTGTGAAGTCCCGTCCCCCCGCCTTGTTGGGCTTTGACCTCTTGAGCGTGTTGCGGAATGATTCCCAGGTAATGTCAGAGAGAGGGCTGTGTTTTGTTGGTTCAGGGCAGGTGGGCAAGTGTGTGAGCAGGTGATCCACTAGTGTGCTCGGCGGTGTGTATTCGAGGCTGCCCCCCAGGGTGAGGAGTGTGGAAGAGAGAATAGAGCCCACTTCTTTTGGGGTGGAGACGAGCTGTGTGGTGCCCGGGCGATTCAGCGTTATTTCACCGCGTTCCACGGGGTTGAGTGCCTCGTTGATGGTGCGTTTGATGGTAGTTTTCCGCACAAGGCACCGATGGATTTTGGTGGTTGCGGCCTTGTTCACTTTGGCTTCCCACTCCTTGACTAGTCCGTTGGGCGACTCCATGGAATCGGGGTAGCCGGGACGGTTGGGGGGGGGCAGGGAGTGCACGGACGCTTTGATTTTCTTAACTAGAGCCGAGGAGGTGGGGTGTGACGGTGTGGTGATATTGTGGTAGCTGGTCGCTACTTCCTCCAGCACCACATCTGTGAAGAGCTCTATGTCTGCCGAGGAAAAAGACTCGAAGCGGGGGAGGGTAGACTCGCACCACCGCGCCAGGGGGGCGAGGAAGTCGTGGTGCTTGGAGCGCTCCCGCTCCGTCAGGTTGCGGAAAACTTTCCTCTGAGTGGTGAGAGTTTCGGAGAAGGGGTGGGGAGGCACTTGAGAGGTGTACGTGACTGGGTGGTGGTCTGACGTTTTGTCGTCGGTTTGGATGGTTGCTGAGTTGGGGGCAAAAAATTCTGAGGCGCCCAGGAAGAGCAAAATATGGTCGAGGCGGCTGCTGCTTGCCCTGTACGGGGTGGCGTATCGGGAGAAGGACCGCTCGGTCGGGTGGAAGTGCCGGAATGTATCGATGAGGCGTGGCGGGTCGCTCGTGACCCGCCTGCGGTGCCATGGCCACTCGTTGTCCGTTGGGAGGTTCGCTCCGTCTAGCTCGGGGCACATTATACAGTTGGTGTCCCCTCCTAGGACGTGGTTGGGATACTGATGCATGAGTGGGCGGAGGATGCTTTCAATTTTTGAGCGGTGGACGTCCGCGTTGGGGGCGTATACCGAGACCAACAAGCTGAGCGGGGCCCCCGGGAGGGTGAGAACGGCTGCCGCCAGCAGCCCTTCCGTATCGAGTCGGGGGAGGGGGGTAACGAAACGGGAGCGCCCGGGGGAGCAAACCAGAACGGACCCGTATTCGCCTCTGGAGTGTTTGTCTTGGCTGATGTCTGAAACAATGGTGGCTTTAGTGCCCGAACCGTAGGCGTATACGTGGGGGAGGATGGGGGTGTGGTTAATTTCTTGGAGAAAGAGGATGTCGAAGTCGTTCTTGAGGTGTCGGAGAATTTGGCTGCTCACTATGGGTTTCTTCTGCAAGTTGTGGGACAGGAAACGCAGTTCTGAAGGGAGAGGTACGGGGGGACGGTGTGGTCGTCGGTACGCCTTCTGTAGGCGCGTACGGGACCTCGGGGGGGGCGGGATAGGGGGGGGCTGGGGGGGTACTGGGGGGTCGGGCTGGCTGGGCTGGCTAAGGCAACGAAAATGCTGAATTTAGTCGGCCGGTACCCAGGCTGAGGCGAGCGCTTCGTCTAGCCCGTTGCCGGTGATGGGGGAAGCCGTGACTGGGCCGGTGTTTCACAGAACCTTCACTCTTGTTTTTTCAGGTAGAGGGGGCTGGAGAGTGCAGGAGGCGGGTACCTGGCCTTCTGGCCTTCGCGTGTTAGCTTGCCTGTGGGATGTGGCGGAGTATTAGAGCGAGCCGAGGGATGGTACGAGGGACGGTTAACCCAAACACCTCGTCTTTCCTCCGTCGGGGTATCCTGTGGTGCCACTCGTGGCGTGCGGCCCCCGTGAGGACAAGGAGAGAGCGGGCAAAGAGGCGGATGCGAAACGAGTCCCCGTTGGAGGGGTTTTTAAAGAACATTGTGGTGTCCGACTGGGAGCCAAAAATGGATACCGGGTCGCCAAGCAAGGGGTCGTCCCTGTGGTAGCCGATGCCCTCTCCCGGGAGATACATTGTGCCCGTGATTTGGTTGGGGGGAGGGTGCGAGAGGCCTAGTCGCTCCAGCGCGGCACTGTAGGTTTGGAGGATAGAGTAAAACTCTTCCGGGATGGGGGACGTGGCGGCGACTTTGCCCGCGCCCAGGTATGCGTGGCCGAAGTGTTGGACTGAGCGTCCGTGGTATTTTTCCCATGTGTTGTCGTGGAGAACCCTTTTTACCGTTTCCTCTTGGCTCTCGGAGAATACGTCGCGGACGTAATAAAAACCAGTAGGGAGGCGGGGGTCGATTTGTATCTCGGGGCGGGGGTGGGGGGGTCGTGGTCGGAGGGCAAGAGATTGGTCGCCTCGCCCCCCAGCGGAGCAAGCAGCGGGGCGCCGGTCTCCGACATCTCTTCGATGCGGCTTTGTCCTGGCGTCGGCGTAGCCTCGTCGGTGTCGTCCGGTGCCGCGTTCCACTCGCTGATGCGCTCAGTCAGCCCCGTCGCGGGCCGATCCCGGAGGGCGGAGACAAGTTGGGGACCCTAAGGCGGCGCCCGCTTGGAGGCGCTGCACGATGGGTTGCTCCTGCTCGGCCACATCCAGGTCTTGAGCGGGGAGGATCTTCTCGAGGGCGAGGAGGTTGCGGTGTAGCGGGGCGAAGGCAGCGTCTCCATATTTGAAATCATGCGCTAGCAGCGCGGATTCCTCCTTTTCGTAGACCACGAGGTGGGCTTGTTGGTGCTCGTAGGGAGGCCGCGAGGGTTCGAACGACACGTAGGGGCCAAGGAACCCCGCTTGGACGCGCAAGTCGAGGGCGTGTGCCGATCTTGGGGCCACTATGAGCACGATGGTCTTCGGGGCTTTAGACGAGTCGTATGAGGGCGGGGCCGGCGTTGCGTGGGCTCGCTCGGGGGTGCCAGAGGGCGCGGACCTCGTGTAGCTGTCGGATCTTGACGAAAACCGCACCAATTGCCCATCTATGCCATGAAAGAGAACAATGCCGCATGAGTGGAAGAAGCGGATAGCTAACGTTTGGACCCCGGTTTTCATGACGTCGCACGGCGCGTGAGTGGTGTCAATCACCACGACAAGGGAATCCCTAGACCGGAACATTGCTCCTAAGGGCGGTGAGGCACCCCGTCCTCCGGGTAGGTTGGCGATCATCATGGTGAGCAGTTCCGGGGCTTTTAGGTCTTTGTTTCTTTCCTTCCGGTCCCTAGCGATCACGGCACGATACACTTCGGTAGTCGGCAAAGTGTGCATGTCCATTGCAAGGAGTTCTCTGGTGAGGAATTGGGCGCACTCGCGGACTTTCAACATGAGCTTGTCGGCAAAGCGGGATGGGAGTTCCCAATGAAACCGGTAGTAGGCCCGATGCGGGCTCTCGGAAGGAACTATGTGGCCAAACGGGTAGTAAGCATTCTTGATGTTCACCGATACGTTTGCTAGCGCGGGGACAAAAATTTCGTTCATTAACTTCAGGAATGCACGGGCGTCTCCAATTTTGCGTTGTTTTGGTTGAGATTTGTCTCTCTCCTCCGGCGGCGAAGGCTCAATGTGATCAAGGAACTCTATGCTCACCTCCAAACGTAGTGTTTTGTGCAACCGGAGGTCCCGCACCGTTGGATGGGCGTGCTTGGCGGCGAAGCGGAAGGGTTCAAACTTAAAATTGATGTCTTCATATCGGCACCCGTCAAAGGAAGAGGTGTTTAGGAGCAAAGCAACATACGGCATCGTTTGATGGCCGCTTGTGCGGAACTTGTAGGAGTCTTTGCCGTCCTTTTTGACCTTGTAGGCGTCCCTGAGTTGTGCTCCGTGCATACATATTACGCTAGAAATGTAAGGGAGGAGTGGAAAAAGGGCGGAAGTTGAGCCTAGCATGCGAAAGGTCGCGGCAACCACTTGAGCGTCCCACGCCGGAATAACGAACCATCCTTTGAGGTCTTTGTTCTCTTCTTTGGCTTTATCCAGCACGGTTTTTAATTCTTTAGCCCACGGGGTGGCGGTAGGTGCAGACTTCTTGGCTTCGGTTTGAGGGTAGTCCAACTCATACGGCTTTAGGTAGAAACGCTTGTGTTTGAACAAAAGCTTTTCAAGCTCGTTGTAGTTATTGTGCGCAACGGAGGAGACCCTGCCTCGGTCTAGAATTTCCGTGGAGTTGCTCCCAACAAAGCCGGATTGAATATCTGTGCCTTCCACATCCAGGTAGAAATCGGAGTAGTCTTGTAGACGGCGGTAAACTTCGGGAACGAAAATGCGTTGGCGTGTGTCAAATATTTTGCCTTCAACGGCTTCAAAGTGGCGTGATGGAACGCGTGTTTGTAACGGCAAATTTGAGGCTTAATGTTTTTGAAAGAGGTGTGACGGACGATAGTTAAATAGCGTTGAAAGGCCATCATCGGTGGCTTTGGAGCTTCCAAATAGGGTGAAATTCATGATGTTCTCGGGATGAACGAAAAGGCGGCTTGGCGTCAATTTGAAGGCGGTGAGCGTGCATTTGGACTCGGGAATTGAGGTGATGATTTGTAAAACTGCGGGAAAGGCTCCAGAACTTGAAAACCCCAGGATTTTCAGCAATCACCGAATGGCCTGGACTACTGGTGGATCCATCCACAAAATGCTGAGGGTCAATCGAAAAAAAATAGACACTCGGAAAGTGTAATTACTCTACCTATGAGCAGGAATTGCTCGCGGGTATGCTAGTGCTATCCTCTCAGTCCCGACTGTTGGGGTGTAACCCAGTGGTTTGGCTGTGTGACCAAGAACCGGTCCGCACCTTACCTTCCAGAAGGAACCCCCGCCTGAGAAGGCTAAGCTCAGACGCTGGTGGACCTACCTGAGCCAGCTACAGCTCTCAGTACATCATATTCAGGGCGTCAAGAACGAGTGTGCGGACTACATCAGCCGCAACAACTTTGACAACAAGATTGGTGCCAGGTCTGAGGATCTAGCCAAGGAGACATTCAGCCGTATGGATGTACACCTGGACCTGAACATGACGATGATCAGACCTCTAGATGGACTCCGACAAGTGGAGTACCTGAAAGAGTTTGGGACATTTACAAACGCCTGGAGAAGCGTCTGGAACCCGTCCTGGTCAACCAGGAACGGTGCAAGCGGGACAAGACCTACCTCTGGCATGAGGACCGGATAGTCGTGCCTAGCGACTGTATCTCGGCACTCCTCAAGTGAACCCATGAGTCCAGTGGTCATGTGGGGGCTAACCGTACCCTGACGTTGTTCAAGCAGTGGTTCCACTCTACGTGGACTGCCGACCAGCTGCGGAAAATCCTCCAGCCCATCGTGGACAACTGCCCGTGTCGGTCCTGTAAACCTTGGGATATCAGGGACAGGGGTCTCTCTTCGACTCTCCCTATCCCCCACTGCGCCAACAGTGTTCTCTATGTGGACTACACGGAGATGCCTAAGTTCGGGGGCTATGACTTTGCCCTGGTGGTACCCTGTGGGCTGACCAGGTTTACCAGGGTGTTCCCATGCACTAAACACATCACTGGCGAGGAGACCATCAAGATACTCCTGGAGGAGTGGTTCTGTGTCTATGGGGCCCCCAAAGGGATGAACTCGGACGAGGGCGTCCGAGTACGCTCCGACACGGGCTGGTACAAGATAGTCCTGAGGTCCCTCAATGTCCAGGTGTCAACAGCGATTCCCTATACTCATACGAGTAACCCCCTATGTGAGCGACAGATCTTAGTTCCCAAAGAGAAAGTGAGGATATGGTGCAAGACTGAGCGCACCAAAGACTGGGTGAGACTCCCCGTCATATCCTTGATGATGAAATCCCAAGAGATTTCGGCAACTGACTACTCGCCCCATGAGGTGTTCATGGGTCGCCCGGCGTGGTTCTAACACGCTCCCCATCCGGAGGATTCCTACTCCACTGTGGGTAAGTGGGTGAAGGAGCAACAAGACAAGGTGGACAAGGCCAAGGCTATGCTCCAGAGAGTGAGGGAGCGTCGGTGGAACAAGAAGAACAAGCACAGGATGCCCGGCTCCTACAAAGAGGGAGACTGGGTGCTGGTGCACCACAGTCGGCTACCTGCCTGGCCACGCTCCACCAGCGATGACCCCTACTTTGGACCCTACAAGATCCTGTCTGTGGATGGTCACCGCATCACTGTGCGGTGTTCTCCCCGATAAGGGGGGACCCTGGTGTGCGCTGCTCAACAGCTCAAGCGTTACTACGACCCAGAGGACTCTGTGGGAAAGAATGGGAACTAAACGACGAGGGGATCCCCGCTCAGGACCTACAGGGCGCTGCCACCCAATGGAAGTTGAAGGAGAACTCCCCGACATGAATGCCGAGGAGATGGCTAAGGAAGGCTTCTACCTGGTGAAGTCCGTTATCCGACACCGCTATCGCCAAGGGTGGCGTTTCCTCACCCTCTGGGAAGGGTTTAGAGTCGAAGAAGCTACCTGGAAACCCTTCTCTGCCTTTGTACTTCCTGAGGGACGCCTGAATTCTGTTCTGGTAGACTATTTGTCCCACAACAACCTAGGAGAGTTGCTGAGGCTCGCTGAAACTCTTGCCTCTCAGAAGAAACCTAGGGACTGAACCCTTCCTATACCTGCCTATGTGTGTGTGAGTGTGCTGATGCTGAGGACCTATGAGCAAGCTGCAGAAATGGTGTCCTAATTGTACCCAAGTCTGCACCCTTGCTGAACCCGGCGGATGTCTTTACACGGTGCCGCATGGTACGCCCCGGGTCTCTCCGCCCCTTGGTGCCCATTTTCTGTGCTGGCACCAGTCTTCCTTGGAATAATACCCAGCGTTAACACCAAGGTATTGGTTTTCCTACCTGCCTGCCTACTACAGGGGAGGGGTGGCCAAAAGCTATGAGGCATGAAAACGCCTGTTTGCTACACGGCCAAAACCTAGACTACCACTGCCACTGCCCACCAAAACCCTGATAAAATTCCACAAACAGGCGGGACAGTGACACACACACTACAGGTCCTACACTCACTACAGTGGCACCAGCCATCGAAGGATGAGCGAGCTCTGGGCTCAAGCCCTCACCCTGGCTTGCCACTCCTACACACACACGCTACTTGCCGTTGTTGATGAACATGTCACAGGCCCTAGTGGCCTACCTGTAAAAGGACAAGAAAACACAGCGCTACTAAGCGAGGGTGGCCTAACAGGGACACCACTACGCATTTCCCTGTCAGGGCTTGGAGGGAAGGAGTGCCCTGTTTGCGTGCACAGCGTGTATGTTGAAGATGTCGGACTGCCGTCGCCACTCCTGGCTGAGGTGCAGTTTGTGGACTGTGTGATCAGCGCCCGTTTTACCTTGGGCAGAAAAATTCAAAGTCGCCGAAGGCAACTGCAGCTGCACCAATCACCCTGATCTGCCCACCTGTAAAGCAAAGGCAAGTGGCCTGGGATTGAGACTGAGGAACCAAGACAGGCTCCACGTGTTATACGCTTCTTAGGCTGCCGTATAATACGCTGTTCCCAAACCCAGGTGCAAGCAAGCAAGCTTCAGGAACTGCACCCGTTCTCTTAAAGAACGTAGGGTGGAGCCCCTGGGAAACCTAAACAAGGGTTTTACCATGCGCAACACGCGTGGGCTACCCTTCAATGTGCCATATGCATGCACGGTTATGCACGAGACGGCCAATCAACTACCATAATCTTTCTTTTCCTACCAATCCATACCGTAATCACGAACTCCACCAGGGGGTGGCCACTCCTGGGCTTACTCACCTTACCTACCGCTGGGGAGCGAAGCAAGAGGAGGAGAAAACGAAACACAAGCGAAACAAGCGTTTATGCACACGTGTGTATGTTCTAATCACCCGATCTCACCTCTAATCATCGTGCAATCTTCTAATCTGTCCCTCTACTCTACGTTTGCGATGCAACACGGCGAGTTCACGGTAACACGAGACAAGCAATGTGCATGCTGCATACGAAGCAAACAAAAACTGTATGTTTATACCTTGTTCTTTGAGTTCATATTCAGTTTTTCGAATTCTTGATTTTTGATTGCTCCTAGAAGCAGGCGTGGAATCTCTACGTTTATTAATTATTGTGTATTTCGTCATTTCTTGTTTAATGTGTGACATACTGTTATTTTTCTGTCTTTTCCGGCGCCCAATTAGGATGCGCTCCGGCGCGCCGCTTTTCTCTGCGTGTAAATCCAAGAATTTGGAAATTCCTGTGATGAACTCAAATTTCGTAAAAATGTGCATTTAATGCACATGGAGATCCTGGACAGGTGCGTGCCTTCAGAAAAATTCTAGGCCGTCATTTGACGGATTTTGGTGTTTGCGTCGATCGATCAATTTGCGTGTTTGTCAGTCCCTCAACCCTTCGTCCCTTGTCTGCAGATATCCTGGAGCGCAAACAGTGGACTAGGCCGTGTTCAGGCCGAAAGATTGACTCCTGGACAACTGTAAAGAATCCCAAACCCTAATGAGTGTAAATGAATTTCCAACGCCCCTAAGGACAGATCAGGTCATACAGCAGGTTCATCGAGACCCCAGACAGCGTGCCCTGATCGTAGCCTGCGTTGGGTTTTGCGTATTGCACTGCGTTTTGCTCTTTGGAGGGAGAGGTGTATGCACACATGAAGTGGCATGCCCATTATAACCCCCTACCAAGCCACAGCGGTAGGTGGGAGATGGCCGCTCCTGAGAATCGCCAACCGTGCACCGACGCACCGACGACGCCAATGAGCGCAGTGGGAGCTCCAGGTGTCTGTTATGATCAAGCAAAACCTGGCGACTGCCTTGATGCAGCGCCTCCTTTCCAATGTTAGGGATGTTATAGGAAATTCTAAACAAATGTTGAAGCCATGGGGAGGCCAACAAAAAGTCCCTTTTTCCTTTCAAATGCGACAGTGACGGCCACCACAGCACAAGGGGGCAGTAACAAAAAGTTTATTTCCCTGCCAAAAGGTTGGCGTTAGTTGTTATAAAGAGGCCTAAAGGCATACCTCATTCTTATCTTAGTATTGGCCTATCCAAAAAGGGGTGACAAGACATTTTGACCTATAAAACCAAGCATTGAACTATGGATGTTGTGTGGACCCCTGACGCCCCAATTGTTGGACTTATACAACATTTCCTGGACTGACTGAGGCACTGACATTGATCCAAAGCCTATACTTTTTTCTATGTTTTGTCATGAATGCTTAGCTATCCTAGTGGTCTGCACCCTAGGGGGCTGTGGCACCTCTTTCTGAGAGGTCCTGAGTTCAATTCCCAATCAGCCTAGCTAAGTGGGAAGACCACATGTGACATGGCAGTGACCTCAGCGCCACAAGCCATGCCACCTCAGCACCTATGGGACCCAAAACAAAGAGTGCACATATCCAGACGGTACTATTAAAGAGAGGATGCCCATGTGGGCAGTTTTTCCATGTTTGTAGGATATTTTCTAACTATCTTTTCCTAAATCTGTTGTTATTGTGAGTTTCCTTTGTTGCTGCATTATCTCCTTTGACTGCAGCCTTTCATTTTGTGGATTTGATCCTATGGTCCTTTGCCTTGCACTGTGGGAACTTCGTTGTGATTGAGTTCATCAAAACTTATTTGTTTGGAAAACTCGAACTACATCAAGAAGCAGCAGGAGCAAGCAGGGGCATCAACAAAACAATGTCATCAAAGCAATCAATAGTGAAAGCCTGTTCTAACTTTCTTTAAGTTTGCTCCGGAGGGACCAAAATATTGCGCCAAAATATTGCGCCAGACCGGAAGTTTCATTTGACCCGGACGCAGCAAAATATCACCCCAAACCAAAATTTTCATTTGCCCCGGACGCACCAAAATATTGCCCCAAACCTAAAGTTTCATTTGCTCTAGATGCACCAAATAATTGCCCCAGACCCCAAGTTCAATTTGCCCCGGACACACCAAAAAATTGCCCCGGCCCAAAAAATTTCATTTGCCCCGGACACACCAAAATATTGTCCCAGACCTAATTTTCAATTTGCCCCGAACGGACCATAATTATGCGCACAACCAAATTTCAATTTGCCCTGGACGAAACAAAATATTGCCCCAGACCAAAAGTTTAGTTTCCCCCGGACGCACCAAAATGTTGCCACAGACCGAAACTTGAATTTGCCGTGGGCGCACCAAAATATTGCCCCAGACATAAAGTATCATTTGCTCTTGAAGCACCAAAATATTGCCCCACACCCAAAGTTTCATTTGCCCGGGACGCACCAAAATATTGCCCCAGATCCAAAGTTTAGTTTGCCCCGGATGCACCAAAATATTGCCCCAGACCGAAAATTGAATTTGCCGTGGGCGCACCAAAATATTGCCCAAGACATAAAGTATCATTTGCTCTTGAAGCACCAAAATATTGCCCCAGACCCAAAGTTTAATTTCCCCGGGACGCACCAAAATATTGCCCCATACGGAAAGTTTCATTTGCCCCGGAAGCACCAAAATTTTGCCCCGGACCTAAAGTTTAATTTGCCCCGGACGGATCATAATTAAGCCCATGACCCAAGGTTCCATTTGCCCTGGACGAAACAAAATATTGCCCCAGAACCAAAGTCTAATTTGCCCGTGATGCACAAAAATATTGCCCCAGACCAAAACTTGAAATTCCCCCGGATGCATCAAAATATTGCCCCATACCTAAAATTGAATTTGCCCTGGAGGCACCAAAATAGTGCCCCCAACCCAAAATTGAGTTTGCCCCGGTTCCACCAAAATATTGCCCGGGACCCAAACTTCAATTTGCCCCAGAGGCACCACTATATTGCGTGAGACCCAAATAGTCATTAGCCCTGGACGGACGAAAAAATTGGCCAAAACCCAAAGTTAGCTTTGCCGCAGATGCAACCAAACATTGCCCTGATCCCTAAGTCGAATATGCCCCAGATGCACAAAAATGTTGCACTGGACGGAGAACTGGATTTGACCGGGATGCGGCAAAATATTGCGCTAGCCCGAAAGTTTAGATTGCCATGGCTGCACCCAAATATTGCTCCAAACCCAAATGTGAATTTGCCCGGGACGCACCAAAAAATTGCCCCGGAATCAAACTTTAATTTGCCCCGGACGAACCAAAATAGTGCGCCAGACGCAAAGTTTAATTTGCACCAGACGCACGAACATCATCTTTCAGGGCCAAAGTTGAATTTGCCCCGGATGCAGCAAAATACTGCGCCAGATCGAAGTTTTAATTTGCCCGGATCGCAACAAAATATTGCCGCAGACCCAAAAATAAATTTGCCCCGGACGGAGGAAAAAAATGCCCACAACCTAAAATTCAATTTGCCTTGCACGCACCCAAATATTGCCCAAGATCCAAAGATGAAATTGCCCCGGATGCACCAAAATATTGGCCCAAAGCCAAAGTTTCATTTGCCCGGGATGCACCAAAATATTGACCCTAAAGGTTAATTTGCCTTGGACGCATCAAAAGATTGCCCTAGAACAAAACTTTCATTTGCCTTGGATGCACCAAAACATTGCCCCAGACCCAAAATTAGATTTGCCCCGGACGGACCAAAATATTGCGCTAAAATATTGCGCCAGACCCACAATTTAATTTGACCCGGACGCACCAAAATATCACCCCAAACCAAAAATTCTATTGCCTTCGGCAAGGCACCTCGAAGAGGGGAGAGGGGCCAAAACATGCTTTACATAGGATATTTGATCATTTTGGCTGGTCAAAGAATTAAAAAAATCAGTTTCAGAAATTTCTATTTTTGAGTTGCCGAGGCTTGGAAATTTCATAAGCAGGCTGTGTGCCCTAGACCCCTTGGTACCCCCCCCCACACACCCAAATAGGGTGAAAAACACATGAACAGGGTCCAAAACATGCTTCACATGAGATATTTGATCATTTTGGATGGTCAAAGTATCAAAAAAATCAGTTTCGGAAAATTTTCCATTTTTGAGCTGCCGAGGCCGGAAAACTGCGTAAGCAGGTTGTGTGCCCTAGACCCCTTGGTACCCCCCCCACCACACACCCAAATTGGGTGAAAAACACATGAAGAGGGGCCAAAACATGCTTTACATAGGATATTTGATCATTTTGGATGGTCAAGGTATGGAAAAAAACCAATTTCAGAAAATTCCATTTTTGAGCTGCCGAGGCCTGAAAACTGCATAAGCAGGTTGTGTGCCCTACACCCCTTGGTAACCCCCCCCCCACACCCAAATAGGGTGAAAAACACACAAAGAGGGTCTAAAACATGCTTTACATAGCATATTTTATCATTGTAAGTGGTCACAATATCAAAAAAAACTTTTGCAAAAATTTTCCATTTTTGACTTGAGGGTGGAAACCTGCTTAAGCAGCTTGTGCACACACCAAATGCCATTGAACCACCTACAAACAGCAATTTGAAGCTTTTGGGGGGCCCATGGTTCGGGCTAGATAGGCCCAGTGGCCACTACGTGGGCCCCCATGGGTGCTCAAGCACCCGCATTGTCACCAAATGATCACCCAAACCCATCCTAGGGGCAAGAAGGGTTTCGGAAAAAGTGGAAATATGAAAAACTTTCAAGTGTCACTAAACAGCCTACACAACAGCAATTTTGGGGCTTTCGGAGGGCCCATGGCACGGGCTACATAGGCCTAGCAGCCACTACGTGGGTCCCCATGGGTGCTCAAGTACCCGTATTGTCACCAAATGATCACCCAAACCAATCCTAGGGGCAACGGAAGGTAGTCATGAAAAATCGAATTTCAAAAAACCTTCACGTGCCACTAAACAGCATATCCAGCGTGAAAAACGGCAAAGTCCTCATTGGCGAGGGGCCATATAGGGGGGGGTGCATGGGGGTACCTGGAGTTGGGACTCGGGACCCCCGCCATGGGTTAGAGGGTCCATGTACAAGAAAAAAGTTCTTCAGGACCCAGGTCCAAATACACACACAGCGGTCACAATACACAAAGAAGTTTTGCCCCCCCCCCCACCCCCCACCCCCCCCCCTCAAAAAAGGGTACCCCGATGCGGGGGGGGGACGGGGGTCAAAATCCAAAAAATCATTGGGGGATCATTTTTGGTCCTAAAATGATGATTTTACAGGGGGTTAGACGTTAGAAACCATACATTGGGGTATGCTACCCGAACGACCCCAAAAAAGGGGGGTATACGACGCTCGCGCCTGCGCTTGATCTAACAACGTCTCTTCGAGGTGATTTATTTGCCCCGGACGCACCAAAATATTGCCCCAAACCTAAAGTTTCATTTGCTCTAGATGCACCAAATAATTGCCCCAGACCCAAGTTTTAATGTGCCCCGGACACACCAAAACATTGCCCCGGACCAAAAGTTTCATTTGCCCCGGACGCACCAAAATATTGTCCCAGACCTAAAGTTTAATTTGCCCCGGACGGACCATAATTATGCGCACAACCAAATTTCGATTTGCCCTGGACGAAACAAAATATTGCCCCAGACCCAAAGTTTAGTTTGCCCCGGACGCACCAAAATATTGCCCCAGACCAAAACTTGAATTTGCCCTGGACGCACCAAAATATTGCCCCAGACGTAAAGTATCATTTGCTCTGGAAGCACCAAAAGATTGCCCCAGACCCAAAGTTTAATTTGCCCCGGACGCACCAAAATATTGCCCCGTACCAAAAGTTTCATTTGCCCCGGAAGCACCAAAATATTGCCCCAGACCTAAAGTTTAATTTGCCCCGGACGGACCATAATTAAGCCCATGACCCAAGGTTCAATTTGCCCTGGACGAAACAAAATATTGCCCCAGACCCAAAGTTTAGTTTGCCCCGGACACACCAAAATATTGCCACAGACCGAAACTTGAATTTGCCCTGGACGCACCAAAATATTGCCCCAGACGTAAAGTATCATTTGCTCTGGAAGCACCAAAAGATTGCCCCAGACCCAAAGTTTAATTTGCCCCGGACGCACCAAAATATTGCCCCAGACCTAAAGTTTAATTTGCCCCGGACGGACCATAATTAAGCCCATGACCCAAGGTTCAATTTGCCCTGGACGAAACAAAATATTGCCCCAGAACCAAAGTCTAATTTGCCCGTGATGCACCAAAATATTGCCCCAGACCGAAACTTGAAATTGCCCCGGATGCATCAAAATATTGCCCCAGACCTAAAATTGAATTTGCCCTGGAGGCACCAAAATAGTGCCGCCAACCCAAAATTCAGTTTGCCCCGGTTCCACCAAAATATTGCCCCAAAACCCAAACTTGACTTTGCCCCAGATGCACCAAATTAGTGCCCCAGACCCAAAATTGAATTTGCCCCAGATGCACCAAAATATTGCCCTAAACCCAAAGTTCAATTTGCCCCAGATGCAACTAAATATTGCCCCAGATCCAAAGTTGAATTTGCCAGACGCACAAAAATAATGCCCCAGACCGAAAGTTGAATTTGCCCCGGACACACCAAAATAATGCCCCAGACCCAAAGTTAAATTTGCCCCGGACGCACCAAAAGGTCGCTCCAGATCCAAAGTTAAATTTGCCCCAGACGCACCAAAATAATGCCACAGACCGAAAGTTGAATTTGCCCCGGACACACCAAAATGTTGCCCGAGACCCAAAGTTGACTTTGCCCCGGACGCACCAAAATATTGCCCTAAACCCAAAGGTAAATTTGCCCTGGACACACCAAAATATTGCGCCAGACCCAAGGTTGAATTGCTGCAGCCCACGTCCAATAAAGATGATCTGGTTCTAACAGGGGTCACCGTTCAGCCAGGGCACTGTGAATGCCTGGTTCTTCAAAGTGTGGATGCTTTGAGACACATATTTGAGGCTGCTCTCCACAACGTACAGCAGCGCCTTGATCCGAAGGGTTAGGGTCCAGCGCCTTCTCCCCATCCACATGACGTCGTGAAGGATCACACCACCGAGACAGCAGATGCCACCGTTTGTACACTAAGCGGTCCATCTTTGGCGCCATCCACCGGCTGCCGAAGTCCTCTTCGGACGCTTTGAAGTCAAGGAACGGCGCTGCTTCTTGAAGCACCTTCGAGACGTCGTCGAAGGTGCCCACATTGAACAGCTTGTGAACAGGGACGGCTGCGTTGTGACATCTGATCACTTCTGCCATCGAGTTCAGCTGCCAGGTGCGGCTCTCAACGTCAGAAAGCCTCGCAGCGTCTGCCAGGTCAATCTTTTTCAGAAGGACCGTGGTGGCAGAGGCAATCTGTGCGCACGCGGTGTCCTTGTCCTCCGGGCTGCCTGTGCTCTCATCCGGTCTTTCGATGGCGTGTTCTGCATCGACCAGGGCCGCGACAGTGTCAACGCAGAAGGTCTGGTGGACCTCCTTGTTCATGTTGGAGGTCTGCACGACGGGTGCGGGGTCTGCCACCCCTGTCAGTTCGATGGCCACCCCGTCAAGATGATGCCCGGCCGCAATTTTGGTGTCTCGAGACGTCTTAGCGGCATGGGGGAGCCGACTCCTCGGTTCTGGACGCCAACTACCCCCCCCCCCACCTAAACGTTGGCCGGAGGCCCCCTGGCGGGGGGGGGGGGGGTTCTGGGAGGGGGGAGGGGGGGGGGGGGTCGGGGTGGGGGCGTCCGGGAGGGTTGGTTGGGGGGGTGTCCAGGTGCAGCGAATTGCGGGATACATGGCCCCAAGGCCAAGCGTTGGTCCATCGCAGGCTCCCTTTACCTCCCCTTGCCCTGCCTCTAACCATACTACCATGTTGATTAGGAAAGATCCCCCGAATTTCGTTCATGGCTGCTTTTGTCACTAGGGTTAGGGCTAGGGTGAGGGTTAGGGTCACCGAGCTGGTGGAACCAGTCTTGGTTTTATAACCCTCTTTAGTGTCTAGGGTGGACCTAACAGGCTTGGCAAGCAAGCAGCAAGCAAGCACACGCGAAATGGGGGGAAATCACAGCTCCGTCGTAGTGCTTCGGATTTGGCCAAAAATTTGGTGAATGCTACCTATGGGTGTGAGGGACAACCACATAAGATATCATCGGTGGCGGCCGGGGAGGGGCGTCGCAAGTGCTGAACCTCCATTTCAAAATCTGCAGTTTAGGGCCAAAATGAGCCCTTTTTTGCCCAAAACCGCCCAACACCATGCTGAAAATGGCCAAATGAAGGGAAATTGTGGTTGCTCTACACATGCAGCTAGACTTCCCCGTGCCGAAGGGCCCTCTAGGGCCCTCTAACTCGACAATATGTCTGCGAACTGCCCCCAAAAGGCCGCGAAAAGCCCCACAATGTGTGCACATTGGCCGCCAACAGCCCCAAACCAAAACCAAGATTGAATATTGGGACCGAGCTGGTGGGGGAACGAACATCATCTCGGAGACTTCAACAACAAATGAGGTACGCACTGGAAAGTGGATGAGAGCGGCCCAAAAGGGGCTCAAAATGAGCTGTATGATTTTGACCCGTTTGTGAGCCATTTGTGGTCCCGAATTGGCCCAGATTCAACGCCCTTTCGGCCTTGAGAGGGGCCAAAATTGCTCAACATGGGCTCAAAATGGGACCATTCCACTTGTTTGTGCAACCCAAATAATCCAAAGGTATCTTTGGAAAAACCCATTTTTTCATCCATTTTTGACTCATTCTTGGTCCCAAAACAGCCCATTTTGAAGGCATTTTGTGAGTCTTGTTTAGGCACCCCAAGTGGTCTAGGATCATTTTTGGAAAAACACATTTTTCACCAAGTTTTCGTTCCAAGACAGCCCATTTTCAAGGCATTTTGGGATTTTGGGAGGGCCAAAACGGGCCACCACGAGCTCAACACGCGCCAAAAACACTTGTTTTTGCATTCCATGTGGTCCAGGATCATTTTTGAAAAAAATCTTTTTTTTGCACCTGGTGGACCTTGTTGACCCATCTTGGCACCCACCTCTTTGGGCTACCTCTTGCAGCTTGCCGCAGCCCACTGGGCCTAGGGACGGGGGTCTAGGCGTCGGTTAGGGCAATTTTGAGGGGTGGAAACCACCAAAAGTGGGTGGTTGCGGGTGGATTAGGAGCGCTCAAAATCACGTTTGGAGCCACGTAGCCCAAGATACAGTCTATTCTTGGTTTGGGGCTGTCGGCGGCCAATGTGCACAAATTGTGGGGCTTTTGACGGCCTTTTGGGGGTGGCTCGTGGACATATTGTGGAGTTAGAGGGAGTTAGAGGGAGTTAGAGTTCGGCACGGGGAAGTCTAGCTGCATGTGTAGAGTAGCCAATATTTCCCTATGTTCGCCATTTTCAGCAGGTTCTATGGCGGTTTTGGGCAAAAAAAAAGGGGGGGCTGATTTTGGCCCTAAATTGCAGATTTTGAAATGGAGGTCCGGCACCTGCGACACCCGTTCCCGGCCGCCACTGTTGAGTTTATGGCTTATACTTTGTGTGGTTGTCCCTCACACCCATACGCAGCATCCACCAAAATTATGGCTGAATCCGAAGCACCACCACGGAGCTGTGATTTTCCCCCATTTCGCGCATGCTTGCTGCTTGCTGCTTGCTGCTTGCTTGCTGCTTGCTTGCTGCTTGCTGCTTGCTAAACTTGTCAGGTCCACCCTAGACACTAAAGAGGGTTATAAAAACAAGACAGGTTCCACCAGCTCGGTGACCCTAACCCTCACCCTAGCCCTAACCCTAGTGACAAAAGCAGCCATGAACGAAATTTGGGGGGCCCAAACCAAAAACAGACCATATCTTGCGCTACGTGGCTCCAAATGCGATTTCGAGCGCTCCTAATCCACCCGCAACCACCCACTTTTCGTGGTTTCCACCCCTCAAAATCGCCCTAACCGACGCCTAGACCCCCGTCCCTGGGCCCAGTGGGCTGCGGCAAGCTGCAAGAGGTAGCCCAAAGAGGTGGATGCCAAGATGGGTCAACAAGGTCCAACGGGTGCATAAAAATGGCTTTTTTCAAAAAGGATCCTGGACCACATGGAATGCAAAAACAAGTGTTTTTGGCGCGTGTTGAGCTCGTGGTGGCCCGTTTTGGCCCTCCCAAAATCCCAAAATGCCTTGAAAATGGGCTGTCTTGGGACAAAAAATGGGTCAAAAATGATCCGAGACCATCTGGGGGGCACAAACAAGTGAAATGAGCCCTTTTTGAGCCCATTGCAAGCCCTTTGGGCCCCTCCAAAATCACAAAATGCCTTGAAAATGGGTTGTTTTGCGACCAAAAATCAGTCAAAAATGGGTCAAAAATGTGTTTTTCCACAAATGATCCAGACCATCTGGGGGGCACAAACAAGTGAAATGAGCCCTTGTTGAGCCCATTGCAAGCCATTTGGGCCACTCCAGAGTCACATGCCTTGAAAATGGGCTGTTTTGGCACCAAAAATGAGTCAAAAATGGATCAAAAATGGGTTTTTCCAAAGATACTTTTGGACTATTTGGGGTGCACAAGTGGAATGGTCCCATTTTGAGCCCATGTTGAGCAATTTTAGCCCCTCTCATGGCCGAAAGCGCCTTGAAAGTAGTCCAATTTGGAACCACAAATGGCTCAAAAACGGGTCAAAAGCATGGTTTTCCAAAAAACATCCTAGTCCAAATGTGGTGCCCAAACGGATGAATACAGCTCATTTTGAGCCCCTTTTGGGCCGCTCTCATCCACTTTCTAGTGCATACCTCATTTGTCTCTGAAGTCCCCTAGACGATGTTCCTTCCCCCCCCAGCTCGGTCCCAATATTCAATCCTGGTTAGGGTTGGGGTTAGGGTTAGGGTCAGGGTTGGGGCTCGGGTTACAGTGAGGTTTAGGGTTAGGGCTAGGGTTAGGTTTAGGGTTAGGTTCAGGGCTATGGGTAGGCTTAGGTGTAGGACTGGGGGTTGGGGTGTGCATTAGGGTCAGGGTTGGGTTTAAGGATAATGTGCAAAATGGACAAAACTTTCCTTTGGGCGTCTCTGCTGCCCATGGACCACCGGGCGCCTTTGGCGCTCATTGACTCCTGAGGGCGGCACCTTTGGCAACTAACTGTTGGCCGGAGGCCCCCAGGGGGGGGGGGGAGTTAACGTCCTAGGACCCGCGGAGTTGCCTCCCCCGTGCGTAGCGGACGGTGCAGCAGATGCATACATTCTTGAGCACGGCCAACTCTGCAAATTCCGTTTCCTTCCGTTCCAACAGCGCGTCCTCCATGCTGACCTACCCAATCTCATTCTCAAATACTGCGAGCTGGTGGTCTTGCTGCTCTTTGAGGAGGTGGTTTAACAGCATAGTCTTACCAGCACCCAGGTAGCCCGTCACCACGGTCACAGGCAGCAGCGAGCCTTGCCCCGGCCTTGCTGGCCCACTTGGTCTGGAATATCATGGAGTCTGGGCACCATCACCGTCCGTTCAGCCCTTTCTCTCAAGCTACAGTTCACATCCCCGACGCTTGCCCATCTGCCGCGCTCAGTCTGCAGCATGGCGTCCCCAGCATTGGGATTGTAACTCCCTGCGCAGGTTGCGCCTTCTGCCACGTGCAGCACAGCGCCGGAGAAAGCCTTGGGGACGAGTCAGCCAGCAGCCAACCTCGAGCTCCTGGGTCTCGGTGGCCTTTGATCCCCCTCTTCTCCCTACCCCTCCCCGCCCCCCTCTCCGCCTCAATCTAGCACTTCGAGTCCCTCTCCCTCTTTCTCCCCCGTTTTCCCTCTGCGTCCTGCTGCATCACCTTCTTGAACTCCTCTTGCTGATCATTGTGATCGTGGTGATGTTTGCCACCGCCGCCGCCGCCGCCAACACGACATAATTGGCATTCGCATGTAAAGCCCCAGTGGCTCAGTGCCTCTTTCCTTTGGGCTACATCCGCAGTCTCATCGCAGTAGCTGATAGTCAACTCCTCGCCCACTGCGATGGGTCTTGTGGCGATCAGGAGCAATGTAGATGTACCCGTGAACTCATAGGACACACACGGGCGGCAGCTGTGGTTGATGAGCGCCAATCTGCGGAACAGGGCCGTGCCCTCAAACTCGGGGAAGAACGGGTACTGAGTGGGCTCCTCAATACCCCACTCCTCCTGCCTCTTTTTCTGCACGTCTGCGATCTCTTGCAGGACGGTCTTGAAAGACTCCGGGATGCGGTCGCCAGCTTTGAACTTGCTCTGCCACGATGCGTGGTACTGCTGCTGCGGCGAGGCAAAGGATACGCAGATGTTGTTGAGGCTCAGTGCACCTGCCATGCGTGCGTACGTGTGCGGCTCGAAGAGCACCTCACAGCACTGCGGGACTGGGATCTGAATGCACTTGCGAAGGCGTAGTGCGCTGTCACAGACCACCTGCCATCGGGCTGCTTCAGTCTGCTCCGGGTCGGGCATCTGATGCCACGGAGCATGGCACAGAACAAGGAATGGCTGGGCACACTCGTCAAAGACTTGCTTCGGATTGGGCTCTGTGCCTGAATCCGGAGTGTGTTTTCCAAGTCGCTCGTCGACTTCAGCAATGACACACTCTACAGCCTGTTTGACGGATAAAAGTACCTCGTCGTTCTCAAGCGCATGCGTCACAAACTTATCCAATATGTCCTCATCACAACCACACGTCACACGATGATATGACTTCCGAGCCGCCTGGTAGCACTCAAAGGAGCAAAAGGTGTCGCCACAGTCCGGACATGAGAAAATTTCCGAGAGGAATGTCTCCTCCGCTTTGCTTAGGTACGGCAGCTCCTGATTCAGGGCTTTTGCACGCGGGTTGTCATTCATATTTTCCTCCTCCTGCTCCTCCCCGCCGTCGTCCGAGTCATCCTCTGCATCCCCTTCAGCCATGTACACCAGCTGCCCCCCCAACGTCCCAATGGGCTGCAGGCAATGGGTGCAGACCGCCACATTGAAGGAGTTCTCATACACCTGCCGCCGCACCACTGGGTCCTCATTCCACAGCACCTCCCCAGTTGCGAAGCCCTTAGTTGCCACCAACCCTCGACCTCGGTTGGGATCGATTGTACACATCTTCACGCCCAAATCCTCCAGCAGTGGGACGCTCCAGTCCCCGGTGTCACCACAACACACTTGCATCAAAGCGTGCAGAAAAAGACACTGAGAAAGTGTGAAAAAGCAGGAACCAAAATAGGAACAAACAGCGAAACACAAAGATACAGTGGTTCAGCGTTGGCAGTTCACACTTCCCTCCCCATGTCCATCATTAAAGGAGGGTTCCTATGTTGCTGGGGTTAGGGTTAGGGTTAGGGTCACCGAGCTGGTGGAACCAGTCTTGGTTTTATAACCCTTTTTAGTGTCTAGGGTGGACCTACCAGGTTTAGCAAGCAAGCAGCAAGCAAGCAAGCAAGCAGCAAGCAGCAAGCAGCACGCGCGAAATGGGCCAAAATCAGAACTCCGTCGTGGTGCTTTGGATTTGAGTGAAATTTTGGTGGATGATACCTATGGGTGTGAAGTACAATCACACAAAGTTTGAGCAGGAAACTTGACAGTGGTGGCCGGGAACGGGATTCGCAAGTGGCGGACCTCAGTTTCAAAAACTGCAGTTTAGGGCCAAAAACAGCCATTTTGGGCCAAAAAAGCCCTAGAACACATTCAAAACGGCCAAACGAAGGGAAACGGTGGCTACACTCCATGCGCGGCTTGACTTCCCCGTGTCAACGAGCTCTTTGCCGCCCTCTAACTCCATGATATGTCCAGGAAAAGGCCTAAAAAGGCCCCCAGAAGCTCCAAATGCCGACAGCCAGAAACCAAGAATAGGCCATATCTTTGGCTACATGGCTCAAAATGCGATTCCGAGGGCACCCACTCCACCCGCAACCCCCC
Source organism: Eutreptiella sp. 'Long Island Sound 2002' (assembly GCA_964036045.1). Lineage (NCBI taxonomy): Eukaryota > Euglenozoa > Euglenophyceae > Eutreptiales > Eutreptiaceae > Eutreptiella > Eutreptiella sp. 'Long Island Sound 2002'. The sequence continues at coordinate 146,731,734 of OZ038383.1, read as the reverse complement.
ACTTTTTGTGGTTTCCACCCCTCAGAATTGCCCAAACGGACGCCTACACCCTCGTACTTAGGCCCACTAGGCTGCGGCAAGCTGCAAGCTGAAGCCCAAACAGGTGGGTGCCCAAATGGGTCAACAGGGTCCAGTAGGGGCAAAAAGATGACTTTTCTCAAAAATGATCCTAGACCATGTGCGACGCTAAAACAAGTGTTTTTGGACCGTTTTGAGCTTGTGGTGGCCCATTTTGGTACTCCGAAAATCCCAAAATGCCTTGAAAATGGGCTGTTTTGGGACCAAAAATGGGTCAAAATTGGGTCAAAAACGCATTTTTCCAGACCTCATCCTAGACCATTTGGGGTGCACAAACGGGTGAAATAGGCCCATTTTGAGCCCATTTTGGGGGCATTTTGGCCCCTTAGAAGTCCAAAAAGCCTTGAACGTGGGCCTTGTGGCACCCCGTAATGCGTGAAACAAGGAACATGCAACACTTGACAGGCACACAATAGCCGGATAGAGACATCAATTTTTTGGTACAGGTATGTGGCAGGAAGTACAATGCATTGTACATATGCATCGATTTGCTCATAACAAGAGAAAGAAAAACGGGATCGCGGTGAAGCGAAAGCCGAGCGCAGACGTCAACACGAAGCTTGGGGAGCACATTCATTCCGAGTGGAGTACGGGGTTACGTTGCTCGCTTCAAGGTTAGGATGAACGTGGTCCAAAACAACACAACGTATGCAGTAAGCTAAGGGCGACGTGGGGGGCAGGAAAAAAAATTCACGCGAATTTTTTTCCAACTCACGTGGCACAAATTAATGGGATATGGCGGAATGGCACAAAGCGAAATTCAAAATACGGTCAAAAAGGTACCGGCCACGTCGGGCATTGATTGATTGCGGTGAAATGGACAGGCACATTGGAGGTAATTGATGGGATCGCGATGAAGCGAAAGCCAAATACCAAAACATTCAAAGTTAGGACGTTGGATAGAGGATCAACCTCTAGTTGCTCGGATTAGGGCGAATTTTTTTGGTGACATGGTCGTCTTCACAAGGCGTGGCACTACCAGTGTCCCAAGATCGCAAGGAGATACTAAAGCGAGGCCAAATTGGAAGGCTGTGCTTTTTAGATGCGTCAAAAGCATAAATACCACAATGCTTGAGGTAGATTGTGGAGTTGTCCCATTGTAAGGGAATAGGGTCACCAAAGTGAATAAGGAAAGTGTGCTTCGTGACAAAGCAATCGTCATCAACGTGCGGACGCGCAGCTGCTGAAGGCGAAAGGAAGACATTGCGAAAAATGACGTTTGCGGGGCAAAGCCGCATGCGGTTCAGCAGTGTAGCCATACTCGGTTGGGGTGGTTGATTTGGTCCTCCTGTAGGGAACACATGCGGTCCTTCATTGCATTGCCACTTTGGTAAGGTGCTATTTGCCACCATGCAGGCAAACACCTGATATGGGTTGCACCTACCCACCAAAACGGGATGTGCCGTGGTGTTGATGCAAAGGTGATCGCTGAATTGATGATTGGAATCAATCCATTCAGTGGTAGGTGTCACCACAAACTGGGTGTGTTGGTGTGGGAAAATGTTTGCGAATTGACACCAGTGACAAATATTTGACAAAAGCATTGCTCCACATTGACAATGATGATTGTCAGATTGGGGTGGTGGTTGATATGCTGCAAACAAACTTGGATAAAGAGAAGGTGGAATATGTGGACAAGAAGCTGCAAAGAATGCACGGTAGATAGCTCGCATAAGGGGAGGTGTAATGATGTGGTTCGTTCCTTGGCGAAGAAGATTTCTTGCTGTCCTTGGAATGTCACTCAAAAGCTCAATTTCTGCCTCGGTGAGAGTTCGAATCTCCACACTAGGAAAACCGTGGCTACCGAGCGTTGCTGCAAGGCTTTCCGCATTGGCCACATTGTCAATGGGGAAAGCAACAAGATTGATGTGCACAATGCATGCAACCCTCAATCGCCATCCCCCAACCAATTGACTTTCCTCCACCCTAGTACACACAGAAGCATAGGCACTACCCCACCAGCTCGGTCCCAATATTCAGTCTTGATTAGGGTGCACTGGACATGGTGTCAGGGTATTTTCCAGCAAAAATTTTTGAAATGGTCTTTCCGTGTGCTGCCGATGCACGTTCACAGCAACTGCAAATAGCAACCGTGGCGGTAAGACAGATCAATTCCCTTTTGGCTATTTCGCTTTGAGATTGATCTGTTGGTTGTACACTGACAAATTTTTGCCATGTGCACTGCTATTTGGCTTTGTTTTGAACTCGATGCTGATGAGGGTGCTGCTGGAACCGGCAGTGTAGTAGTAGTTACCACCACCCCAAAACGTTAAGCCCGTCTGCAGGCACATGAAGGCAAAGGTGGTGGGGGTGGTGTAGGGCGAACAACCCATTTGGATGCTGGGGTACTCAGTCCCAGACCCCCCCAGGTCCTCTGATTGACTTCGAGTTTGCGGGGTAAAGCATCCTGATGGTAACCCAGATGCGAAACCCATTCCTACTTTTGTATATTGCTGAGAGCTATGAGAATAAGGTTGGTGTTGGCAAATATGCCTTAGCACTCCAGGCCGCTATTGAAGGGATATATACCTTCAACAGCACGGCCTTCTCCAATAATGTTAGGAGGAGGCCTGCGACCGGCCACGCTTGCCGCATTCCCTCCGCAAGTGCCATGGCCATCGCCTCCTGTGGCTCTAATTCTCTCACCCTACCCACCAGATGCCTCACATACCGTAAGACCTGCAATCCATATTCCGGCATTGCTTGTGCCACTCATTCACACTATTGCCCCTTGCAACTTTCATGACATTAATCCATTCGCATGTAACAAATATGCTTACGATAAAATGTACATTTGGTCAGGGGTATTGCGACATCTCTCGCAAATACTCTCGCAAGCACTTGTGCCAAGCGCGCGCCCCCAACCAGATGTCCAAGCACTTTTTGGAAGCTCCCCACCTAGCATCTTTTCCGAGCAGCGATACCAGCCCAGTCCAACCGCCAACCTCCCCTGCAACCTCGCAAGCGCTTTTCCCAAGCACCCCCGCGCATCAAAATTTCCAGGCACTTTTTCCAAGCTCCCCACCCAGCCCCTTTTCCAAGCACCAATCCCAGCCCACCTAGCAACGTCGCATGCAACCTCGCAAGCACTTTTCGCAAGCACCCCACCAATCAAAATTTCCAAGCACTTTTTCCAAGCTCCCCACCCAGCCCCTTTTTGAAGCACCGATCCCAGCCCGGCCCACCCGGCAACGTCGCATGCAACCTGGCAAGCACTTTTCCCAAGCACCCCTGCCCACGGAAACTTCCAACCACTTTTTCCAAGCAGCGGACGCCTCCACTTTCCAAAGCGGTGCGCCAAACCACCTGTATGACAACTTATTTTTGGCCCATGCGACTTTCCGGCCCTCACTTAGAATTGCACCTTGCGATTGACAACCAACACTCAAAAAAATTCTGATATGTTTTCAAGGTACAAAAACATTTCATGCCGAGGGGATTTGCGACATGTGTCATAGCTTTAAACCAGAGAACTTTGCATATCGTTTCAGGACTTCCATCACTGAGTGGAGGTTATTCCTTATTCCCTTGAGGAAAGCGTAGCTCGATTGTGGAAATAAGCGTAAGTCGCTTTTATATTTTTTTGGCATAAGTCGTGTAACTTTTTCTTTTGGCGTAAGTCGCATTTTTTTTCGACAGAATTTTTTTTTTTGGTGTAAGTGGCGTAAACTTTTTTTTTTGGTGTAAGTCGCACACGGGAAAAAAAAACCCTTCGTCCCCCCCCCCAAAAAAAGGCGGGGAAACACAAGAACCACCCAACAACCGCCATTGCTACTGGAGGAGGTGAAGCATATAGCCCCCACGGACATTTTGGGTACATCCGGCACGGGTAAAGCAATCGAGCCGTAGCGTGAAGGGTGGTTTTTATACTCATCGCCGGCAGATGGCGGAAATAACGTGGAGCACACTCATCATGACTGCAAAAAAAAATGCAATTTGCCCTTCGGCCTTTGGCAAGCGGTATCAAAATGATCATGTTGCTGCCGGCGCCACCGGCTACGAAGCTCAAGCCAGCGATACCACCTGAGTCCGGTCACCTCATGCCAACTACATTCTTCGCATGCAACCATAATGGCGCGGGCCAACTACAAGAAGTCGGCAAACACACCCGTGTAGATCAAATCACACTTTGTGTCCGATGCACTCGGCTTTGCACACGGACTCGTGTTCCGCGCACAAGCGTTACGGATGCCCTTCCCAAGCAACTCTTCCAGCTCTCGAATAAATCGTTTTTTGTTCACCAACCAACCCTTTGCGCCCTTTGGGTACGCCTTAGGCACGTCGAAAAGCTTCCCACGGATGAACACGTATGGACGGGCATCATCACTTGCGTGGGGCTTAGAAGAGGGAGTGGACTGCGGGGTTTGTGGAGGGGCTTTAACATTGCCCTTCACTGACTTCCCATCTTGGGGCACGTCCTCGGGATTCTCCCACCGTTGGCTCCGAGGAGAAGGCAGCAATGTTGTTCTCGGGTTCCGAAAGAGTATCCTCTTCATCAAAAAGGAGGGGGGAAGTAGATGGGGGCGGGGACTCAGGGTTGGAGGCTAGGGCAGGAGGAGATTCTCCGAGCTTCCAGCAAGTCACCTCCTTCTCCCACACATTCTCCAGGATGGTGCCGGGGACTCGGACGGAGCGATCTGCATTGATGATGCACAGTGCTTCCTTGATGAATCCTTTCGGCAAAGGTGTAACAACAACATCGTCCATGCTTCGCCTTTGGTTGGCCACCTCATCACAAAGATGCAGCGATTGATAGTCACATGACCACCCATCCTCTTGAAAACCCTGCAACACCCTTTGAATGGAGGCGTCGCAACATTGGCCGGACCAAAGAATTACCACAAAGTGGCTCCCAAATGTGCACTTTGAAGGTCCATACTGGGACTTTGCAGTCGATGGCACAAAGAAACCAATGGAGCCGTTCGCGATCGTCACTGTTAACAATAAATATGTGGCGCTGCCTCCAAGCCAAACGAACGGTTTTATGGTTGTCGCCCTTACTGTCTTCATACTTCCTCATCCTCACTGGCTCACTTTTTGCATGCTAGGTAATGTGCATTTAATGTTTTGGGAAGTTTTAGGTACTCACTTGGTCAAGGTTCAAGGGCGGGGTACTTTTTTTGGCGACGGGTCAGTTGACTGAGCGCCCAACTGAGCCGTCACTGAGCCGTCACTGAGCCGGCTCACTTAGCTCTCACTTAGCTCTCACTTAGCTCTCACTGAGCGCGCCAAATGGCTCACTGAGCGCTCACTGAGCGCTCACTGAGAGTTAATTGGGGGCTCACTCAGAAGGTTCCCCCCCCTTTCCGCCTCTCCTCCGCCCCCCTATCCGCGTACCCATCCATTCCTTCTCGCTCCCACAGGTCCTCTCTATCACACCATGTCTAATGTCGCCCCAGGCCTGGAACCAGCAGCTTCAAAGGCTCTCACGTCTTTCCTTAGTCGCCCCTAGGTACCTACCGCTTTCACAGAGGCAGCGTACCCGGGGGTGCCTTGGACAGACCTGGAGCCTTTGAAGTTGTGGGCCCAGCAGCTCCCCGCCCCTTCCCCAGAAGTGGTCCACATCACCGTGTCTGATGTGACCCTTCTTGGAAAGAGCTGGATGCGCCGGGGCAACTGAATGTTGCGATCGGTGCATCCAGCTATTCGTGCCGTACGCTTCCGCTTTCCTGTGGTTGCCGTCCAAGATTTGTGTCAGCAATCCTCAGGAAAGCTGATCGGTAACCCCCACGAGTTCGGGACACGGGTTATTCACACCAAAGATCTACAGCACGGCTGGACTGCAGATCTTGGTGTTGCGCCCAAGAAGGGACTCCTTGGGGCCCTGCCTTTCGGGGTTAGGGTGGTGTCAGGGGAATGGTGGGAAAGCCTTTCGGCTTGTCCCATCATTCCCGAGTGGTGCCATGTGTGCGTGACTACACCACCCCAGCCCTGTAAAGGACCAAGGAGTCCGTGTTCCTCCGCGGTGCCGCCTCAAGTACGCTCCCTAGCAAGGGTGAGCTGCCCGGGCATCTTTCAATGATGCTTGTCCTCTCGGACAAGTATCATTTGGAGGTGCACTTGGGCAGCCACCTGGGAGAGCATGACGCTCTGCGTGTGGAGACCTTCGAGTTTCAGCGTGGTGACATGGTTCTCTTTGCCTCTACCCTGAGACATCGGGGTCTCGCCGCGCTGCCCGGGGTGGGGAAGCAGGTTGTTCTCTTCCGCTTCCTCACCCTTGATGAGCGTCACAAGTGGGTGGACGTGGAACGGTTCATCCTTGACCCTCTGCCAGGGGCCAAGGATGAGCTGGCTGCACGGCCACGGGGAGACGGGCAGCTGCCCAACCCCGAGGGCTCTCAGCCACTTCGGCGAGGGACTGCAGGGCGCGGTCGGTCTGCCGCGGTTCGAGCAGCCAGACGACTAGCTGGCCCCTGTGGGTCCGTCAGGCCCCGGCTGCCCATACCACCCGCTGCTGCTGGCCAGGCCTTCCCTGGACGCCGCGGACCCCATGTGCCCGGTGTACGTGGAGGAACAGTGCACCCGGGGAGGCCGCCCTACTGCAGCAGCATTGGGCCCCCTCTTCTCGCCCCATCTCTGCCCAGCAGGCTTCTCCTGTCATCCCGGGCCGGAGAAGCGCTGTACAAGGAGCGATGCGGGCGCCAAGGTCCCGCTTTCGATGCGCTGCATCTGCAGCGGCAAGGTCTTCCTCCCTTCTCCCCCTGCCCTGCAGGATACACACCGGGGTGTTGGGGGGGGATATCAGTAGCGGGCGCGGCTGGGTGGTGGTGATGTGGTGGTGTGGTGGTGGTGGGGTGCACCAGGGTGATTTGGAAAGTTGGGTTTGGGGCTGAGGGCCTGTGGGGCTTTGGGCTGGCAGGGGGTCCTTTTGCTGCCTTGGGGATGTGTGTCATGCGTGTAATGCCCCACGAGTGGGCTTAAGATGTGCACCAGGTGGCCCGCGAGTGGGCCTCCTACACAGGCCGTGCCCGTCTAGTGCTGGCCTTTAAGGGGCCTATGTGGGGCCTGTATGGGGCCTGTGTGGGGCCCGTGTATGGCCTGCATGGGGCTGTGCTAAGGCGGCTGCAGCATCCTGCCGCCAGTTGCAGTTGCCAGTCTGGAGGTGCAACTGAGAGCTCACTGAGCCGATTGGCGCGACCACTCGGCGCTCATTTAGCTCACTTAGCGCAGTTAGCTCTCACTGACGGCTCAGTGAGCTCTCAGTGAGGTTGAACACGGGACCAGGGCGTTGCAGTGCTTTGCTGCCGTTTGCATCTTTATCGAAACTGGTACTTTTGGAGCCCCCCCCCCCCCCCCCTCCCGTCGCTTCGAGGAGCCGAAATGCAGGTGGTCATTTCAGGTGCGGAGGGATGCGGAAGCCGCATCAACGGAACGATGGGCCCGGGACCCCTGACCCATCCCCTTGGGCCACGCACGCCCCGGCCCCGGGGGCGTGATTGTTCCTCAAGGGATCGTGCCAGCGATCTGCCTTGGGGGGCCTTCACAGGCCAAACGCCGGGTGCCCCCCCCCCCCCCCCCGCGCCTGATGGGCCTGAACCTGGCTCGACCTGGGAAACAGGGCACCCGGGGAGGCCGCCCTACTGTAGCAGTATTGGGCCCCCTCTTCTCGCCCCATCTCTGCCCAACAGGCTTTGCTCCTGGCATCACGGGCCGGAGAAGCGCTGAACAAGGAGCGATGCGGGCGCCGAGGTCCCGCTTTCGATGCGCAGCGGCAAGGTCTTCCTCCCTTCTCCCCCTGCCCTGCAGGATTCACACCGGGGTGTTGGGGGGGGGATATCAGTAGTGGGCGCGGCTGGGTGGTGGTGGTGTGGTGGTGTGGTGGTGGTGGGGTGCACCAGGGTGTTTTGGAAAGCTGGGTTTGGGGCTGAGGGCCTGTGCGGCTTTGGGCTGGCAGGGGGTCCTTGTGCTGCTTTGGGCATGTGTATCATGCGTGTAATGCCCCACGAGTGGGCTTAAGATGTGCACAAGGTGGCCCGCGAGTGGGCCTCCTACACAGGCCGTGCCCGTGTCGTGCTGGCCTTTAAGGGGCCTATGTGGGGCCTGTATGGGGCCTGTGTGGGGCCCGTGTATGGCCTGCACGGGGCTGTGCTGATGCGGCTCCAGCACCCTGCGGCCAGTTGCAGTTGCCAGTCTGGAGGTGCAACTGAGAGCTCACTGAGCCGTTTGGCACGCTCACTGAGCGCTCATTTAGCACATTTAGCCCATTTAGCCCATTTAGCTCTCACTAACGGCTTAGTGAGCTCGCAGTGAGGTTGAACACGGGACCAGGGCGTTGCAGTGCTTTGCTGCCGCTTGCATTCTTATCGAAACTGGTAGTTTTGGAGTCCGCCCCCCGCCCCGTCGCTTCGAGGAGCCGAAATGCAGGTGGTCATTTCGGGTGCAGAGGGATGCGGCAGCCGCATCAACGGAACGATGGGCCCAGGGCCCCTGACCCATCCCCTTGGGCCACGCACGCCCCGGCCCCGGGGGGGTTATTGTTCCTCAAGGGATCGTGCCAGCGATCTGCCTTGGGGGGCCTTCACAGCCCAAACGCCCGGTGCCCCCCCCCCCTCCCCCCGCCTGCGTCGGACGGGCCTGAACAGGGGGCCTCCACCACCAGGATCCGCTTCGGCAGATGCCTGCCCCGGGGAAGGTACGATCCGGATGGGGCAGCAGTACCACTGCCATACCAAGTGCTACACACCCGGAGCCGCGGTGAGTGTCATGTCCTCAGGCAAACCTCACCGGTCTCAATACCTGCAGACGTCGTCCTGTGGTCTAGTGGTTTGGCCCTGATCTCGTGCATCATGTCTCGGAATGTGCACCGCCGCCAGTGTGCCTCATCCGCTTCGACACGGTGTGGGACCTGCAGTGAGTGCCACTGCTTGCAGGTGACCGCGGATACTCCACAGACTGCTTTGCGTGGGGCACGCCATGCCCCCCGGTCAGGACCATGGAATGACATGGAGTGTGTGTGTGTGTGTGCGTGAGTGTGGGCCGGAAGCTCCGGACGTGACGCCGACCAGGATTCCCAAGGAGTGTGGGTATGGAAACTGCACCCGCCGGTCTCGGACTGGGTCGGTGGTGGCTTGCGTGGCTCCGAGTCCAGCGCGCGGCAGCCTGTGGCACAAGCCGCTGACACATAGGGTCGGCGTGGCGACATGTCTGGCAGGTGTTGCACACACTCCCATCCCATCCCATCCCCTCCTCCATTTGCAGGCTCAATTCCCCCCGCACGAGCCTCTGGTTGATGCAAACGGCAGCAAGACAGCGCCCGGTAACGTTCGCGGCGCCTAGCGCAGGTGCTAGCAGGTCTACCTCACGCCCTCCGCTTCGACGGCAACCGCAAATGGCGTCAGTGACGAATGAACCGGTTCTGGGGGCATCAGTAGCGGGGCCCACGATGGTGACAGCCGCGGGCGCCGAGGGGGCAGCGGCCGTTGACGAGGGTCGGGGGCATGTGGGCCCATCAATGGCCGACTTAGCCATCGGCAGGGGGAGGGCAGAAAAAAAATCCCCCCAGGAGGTATTTTTTTTTTCAACCGCGACACTTGTCACCCCCCCACCCCGTATACAAAAATTTCTACCCGCGGGGGACTTTTTCTACCCTAACCTCCCATTGTCCCCATTGGGCCCACAGACCCCCCCCCCTTGAGCCCCCCCCCCCCCCCTGGCACCCCCCCCCCAACCCCACCCCACCCCCCTTGCCCCGCCGCCCCCACAAATATTTTGTGGAGGCTGCCCCGGCTACCATGGCCAGGCGTGGCCAATCACATGCCACCGATCCTGGGGCCGACTCACGGAGCGCCGGGTTCCAAGCACATGGACTGTTCACATGTATATGTACAGGAGCACATTGATCTTTTGACACCATCGCTCTCTCAAAGAGAAGAGACTACGGCCCCGGCTCAATGTGCAAAAGCGTAGAAGGGAATTGCACCCTTCGGCACTGCGTCGCACGCGGTACTTGCGCGCACAACGCTTGCGACTGTCTCCCTCACCATGCGAAGATACAGCCCTTCTTTTTCTTGTAGTCTTTGGTGAGTGTCTTAACAGAGTCGTCATCCACAATGTACTCCACAAACTCTTCATACCTGCACAAAAGTGGGCGGGGCGACAACATACCTGTTTTTTGGAATGCCTGTCTTCAGCGCCATGCGAAGATGCCGTGTGGTGGCCGATCTGCGACTGCAACAACTGCTCGTGCAATTGCGACATCCGTATCTCCTGCTCGGATTCCATCGCCTGCGAATTCTTGATACCTGCAGAAAAGTGGCAAGCAAAACACACCTGTTTTTTTGCCTGTCTTCAGCGCCCAGAAAAAATTCGCTGCCCATCGTAAAGCAGTCGGTAGCCCGCCGCCTCAACGCCGTAAATGTGCATGAGCTGCCGGTTGGTGACCTGCAGAAAAGTGACAAGCAAAACACACCTCTTTTTTTGCCTGTCTTCAGCGCCAGTCCATTGCGCTTTGATTCACATCATAGGTGGTCTTCTCGGCACGATAGCACGTGTATCCTCCATAGGGATCACGGAGCTGATCGTGGGATGACGCGTGAAAGAAAGAGCACACATGCACATGCACAACACACCTGTTTTTTGCCTGTCTTCAGCGCCATTCAGAGATGCGCTGCCCATGATGCGGCCATCCTCCATCGCGCTTTGATTCACATCATAGGTGGCCGTCTCGGCACGATAGCACGTGTATCCTCCATACGGATCACCGAGCTGATCGTGGGATGACGCGTGAAAGAAAGAGCACACATGCACATGCACAACACACCTGTTTTTTGCCTGTCTTCAGCGCCATTCAGAGATGCGCTGCCCATGATGCGGCCATCCTCCATCGCGCTTTGATTCACATCATAGGTGGCCTTCTCGGCACGATAGCACGTGTATCCTCCATAGGGATCACCGAGCTGATCGTGGGATGTCGCCTGAAAGAAAGAGCACACTTGCACATGCACAACACGACTCTTTTTTGCCTGTCTTCAGCGCCATTCAGAGATGCGCTGCCCATGATGCGGCCATCCTCCACTTGAGGGTCAGGTTCTTGGTGTTGCTCCACAAACCTTTGATACCTGCAGAAAAGAAGCCGGGGCGCCGACATACTTGTCTTTTGGAATGTCTGTCTTCAGCGCCAATCCATTGCTTTCATTCCCATCATAGGTCTGGTTTCTTCTTCCTCCTCAAGAGCGTCGGCTTGTTCATTCGCTGCGATGCGCAACATACCTGTTTTTTTTTGCCTGTCTTCGGCGCCATTCCGCAATCGGTGCAAGTAACATTGCGTCCAAATCACTTCCTCTAGTGCAAATCCCTAAAATGGTGCAGAGAAATCGCACACAAATGCGCAACACAGCTGTTTTTTGCTTGTCTTTGGCGCCATTCAGAGATACCTGCAGACAGCTTCCAGAGCGAACATGGACGATACGCACGACAAGCACCCCCCCCCCTTGCTCCGCCACGTCCACAGGAGCTGCAGTGAGTTCCTGTGAAGGCTGCCCCGGCTACCATGGCCACGCGTGGCCAATCACATGCCCCCGATCGCGGGGCAGACTCACGGAGCGCCGGGTTCCCACCCCCCAGCCCGCCGCCATTCCCCCTGCCCCCTTCCCTCTGGTCCCTCTGTCCACCATCTTCTCCTCCCTCTGTCATTGGCGGCGGGCCTGCCCCCTCCCTCCCCTCTTGCCCTCCTCCGTCTCGTCGCTCTGTCCACCCTGTTGTGGGTCACGGTCACGGTCACTTGGCCTGTTTGCCTCCCTGTCTGTACCTTGTCCTAGTGAGCCAGCCCTGTCCTGCGCAGTAGTTGGCCAGACTGCACAGGCGCATTGTTCTCCTCCTCCCTCCTCCCTTTCCACCTCAGGTCAGCTCCTGAGCCGTGTGGCTGCCAAGGTAAGGCCCACGGGGTCCTCCGCGCATCGCCGGTGTGGCGCCCTTGCATCGCACTTGCATCGCCCTTGCATCGCCGCTTCTTTTGCTTCTGTGGCTCCCATGCCCCCTGCGGTTCTGATCTGCACCTGTGTCCTCCCCCTCTTGGTCCCGCTGCCACAACACTAGGACCACCCCATGGCGCACGTCGCTTCCCCAACATTGGCCGTGGTCCCACCACCACACCCCGGCGGGCCTGCCAGCTCCACCGGAGTGTGCGCGCAGTGTAGGGGGGGTGTCCATGTAGGGGTCTGCGCGGTCTGGCCCCCCGGCACCAGACAATGGCGGGCTGTACGAACCAACACCAGATCCACGCCGCACGCCACAGGGCAATCACCAGTGCCGCGGTGCGCTGGCCACTGTCCCTGTCCACCATTTGGGTCCCCTTCAGCACTTCCTTCTTTTCTGCGCAGGCTCCACCTCTTCTTCCTCCTCTTCTTCTCCCTCCGCTTCTTCCTCCTTTCTCTTGCTTGCCTGCTCGGTCTCTTGCCTCCTTGGTCGCCCAGGCGCCCGCATGCCGACGACCGCGTCACTCTCCGTTTCCGTGACCATCAGCACCAGCCACCGCGCCTTCGCCACCGTCTCCGCCTTCCGGGTCTTGCTCCACTGCCGACTCGGGTGCGCCAAGCCCAGCAACTCCTGCGCGCGCGAGGTACTGCATTACCGCAACTCCATGTCCGGGCCACCGGGCATCAGCACCGGTTCGGGGCTGGCCGCCACGCTCTTCATCACGTCGGGGGCCCGTCCACTGCGCCTCGCCACAGCCGCCATCATCGCCTCCTTGCTCAGCGGGCTGTACCCGCTCGGCCGCAGTCCTTCTTGCAGGGTGGTCTCCGCGGTGCTGACGATCTGGGGCCGCTTGGGGACGTGCCTGCCCCGTCTCTTGCCCGTCCCCTGCACCTTGATCTCGGCCCATCCCTGCAGCCATCTCAGCGTGGAACGCTGCTCTTCCCGGTGCTGCTCCGTCATCGACTTGTCCTTGTCGAAGAGGTCGCCGGGTTCGGGGATCCTCCACTCGTCCGTGGGCCCGTACATGAACGCGCTGGCGGTTTTCACCGCCAGGTAGGAGCAGTTCTGCTTCTGGGCCACCTTCTCCGGGCAGGGCGCCTGCACGACATGCACCGTGAATCCGGCTCGCTGGAAGCTGACCCCCAGGTCCTGCGCCGGCTGCAGGTGGAGCGGATCCACAATCGAGGCCTCCTCGTCCTCCCGGTCCACGGCCACCACATACGAGTGGCGGCTGGGGCGGGAGGGGTCGAGTGCCCCTTCATCCCAGGGGCTGTGGTATGCCTGCGGAAAATCCGGCAGCCGCCCAGCGCGCCCTGCAGGCAGCCAGCCTGCGCGTTTCAGGGCTCCCTGCAGGCTCCGCACCGTTTGCCGCCTTTCCTGCAGATCGTCCAGGGCGGCGTTCGAGCTTTGCAGCTGCCGATTCCTCTGCGCCCCGGATGGGGCGCGGACATTGGCGACGTTCTCAACCCACCTCGGACAGCTTCACCACTTCCCCGTTCTGTTTCCCAGATCCGTGCCATCAAGTCCGCCTCATTCTCCGCTGCTTGCCTCTTGTACCGCCGCCTCAGGCCATCGACGATCTTCTTGTCCTCCGCTTGTCTTGCCTGCATCTTTCTGCGCGTCTCCTCCCTGGCCCTCTGCCGGTCTGGCTCCGGGGTCCGCTCCCTGCCACTCCGTACCCGGTGAGCAATCGTGTCCGACTCGGACGACCAGTCCTCTAGAACGTCCTTGTCCGTGTCACGGACGATTGGTTGGCCCACGGACGAGCGGGGCGCCTTCTTCTTGGCGGGGTCCGGTGCGCTCCACAGCTTTTGCGTGGATCCTCCGGATCCTTGTGTTGCATTCTCCTCCGCATGTCCCTTCTCCGCCTGCGCAGTCTTCCCTCCTGACGGCTGATCCGCTGCATGTCCTTTCTCTGCCCGTGCCTCTGCCTCTGGTGCATCCTCCTGTTCCTTCAACCAATCCGCCACCCATTGAAACTCCTCCGCCTCCCAGGTCGTCTTCTGGCCTTCGACGAAGTAGTATGCAGTCGGCGTGGTATCTGTGCTCACGTGAAACCTCGCAGGGTTCCCCTTCTCATCCACCATCCCGCGGGCGACATTCGCTGCGCCCTTGCGGTATTGTTCTCGGTACCTCCCCCGCCACTTCCGGTCTTGCCAACTCCGTCCAATAGGGGCAATCCCCACGACCTTTGGGACATCCCACTCACCACCATCCGTTGGTGGTCGGCCCGCGGTCTTGTAGGCCTCCAGCTCCACGTCCGTCGTCTCGCCGATCTCCCCGGCAGAGAAGGTGGCGGAGTGCCCGCCTGAGGAGGAATCGTCCGTATCTGCCTCATAGCCGGGTATGGTGACCCCGGGTTGCAACCGATGCTCCTTCTCTTTTGCCTTCTCCGTCGCTTGCGGCTTTGCTTCCTTTGCTGCCTCCTTTGGCGCTTGCGGCTTTGCTTCCTTTGCTGCCTCCTTCGGCGGTTGCGGTTTTGCTTCCTTTGCTGCCTCCTTTGGCGCTTGCGGCTTTGCTTCCTTTGCTCCCCCGACCGGCGCTTGCGGTTTTGCTTCCTGTGCTGCCTCCTTCGGCGGTTGCGGTTTTGCTTCCTTTGCTGCCTCCTTCGGCGCTTGCGGTTTTGCTTCCTTTGCTGCCTCCTTTGGCGCTTGCGGCTTTGCTTCCTTTGCTCCCCCCAAGGGCGCTTGCGGTTTTGCTTCCTGTGCTGCCTCCTTCGGCGGTTGCGGTTTTGCTTCCTTTGTTGCCTCCTTCGGCGCTTGCGGCTTTGCCTCCTTTGCCTCTGCTGCCTCCCCCGGTGCTGCCGCTGCTGGCTGCTCTGCTACCTCGCCCGGTGCTGCCGCTGCTGGCTGCTCTGCTGCCTCCCCCGCTGCTGCCGCTGCTGGCTGCTCTGCTGCCTCCTGCGGTGCTGCCGCTGCTGGGTGCTCTGTTGCCTCCTCCGGCGCTTGCGGCTCTGCTTCTTCCGGAGCTGCTGCCTCTTCCGGCGCTTGCGGTTTTGCTTCCTTTGCCGCCACCTTCGGCGCTTGCGGCTTTGCTTCCTTTGGCGCCTTTGGCTGCTCCCCCTCTAGCACTGCCTCTTTTGCTGACTTTGCGGGTTGAGCCTTCTTGGGGGCCATCTCCTCGACGCTTGTCAACAACACATGTGCGCCAAACTTGTCCCTCAAAGCAAGCAAATAAGAGCATAAAAACGCAATGAACCCCCAAAGGGTCGAACTTGTCCCTCACAGTCCTTTGAGTGCCCGTCTCCGATGGACCCGATTCCTCTAGCAGGCGCTGCGGCGCCCCCTGGGGTACACAGAATGCCCTCACTTGAACCCAGAGTCCCCAGTGGCAAGGCACAACGCTTCAAAAGTCACCAGTCAGCAGCGCAGAGGTTTTCAGGCTACCCGCCACATGCATTGCAAGCAAATGAGAGCCAAAAAACGCAATGAACCCCCAAAGGGTCGAACTTGTCCCTCACAGTCCTCTGAGTGCCCGTCTCCGATAGACCCGATTCCTCTAGCAGTCGCTGCCGCGCCCCCTAGGGTACACAGAATGCCCTCACTTGAACCCAGACTCCCCAGTGGCAGAGCACAACGCTTCAAAAGTCACCAGTCAGCAGCGCAGGGGCCTACCTGCCACATGCATTGCAAGCAAATGAGAGCCAAAAAACGCAATGAACCCCCAAAGGGTCAAACTTGTCCCTCACAGTCCTCTGAGTGCCCGTCTCCGATAGACCCGATTCCTCTAGCAGTCGCTGCAGCGCCCCCTGGGGTACACAGAATGCCCTCACTTGGACCCAGACTCCCCGGTGGCAAAGCACAACGCTTCAAAAGTCACCAGTCAGTAGCGCAGAGGTTTTCAGGCTACCTGCCACACGCATTGCAAGCAAATAAGAGCCGAAAAACGCAATGAATCCCCAAAGGGTCGAACTTGTCCCTCACAGTGCTCTAAGTGCCCGTCTCCGATGGACCCGATTCCTCTTGCAGTCGCTGCGGCGCCCCGTGGGGTACACAGAATGCCCTCACTTGAACCCAGACTCCCCAGTGGCAGCGCACAGCGCTTCAAAAGTCACCAGCCAGCAGCGCAGAGGTTTTCAGGCTACCTGCCACATGCATTGCAAGCAAATGAGAGCAAAAAAAAGGCAAGGAACCCCCGAAGGGTCGAACTTGTCCCTCACAGTGCTCTGAGTGCCTGTCTCCGATGGACCCGATTCCTCTTGCAGTCGCTGCGGCGCCCCTTGGGGTACACAGAATGCCCTCACTTGAACCCAGACTCCCCAGTGGCAGCGCACAGCGCTTCAAAAGTCACCAGTCAGCAGCGCAGAGGTTTTCAGGCTACCTGCCACATGCATTGCAAGCAAATGAGAGCAAAAAAAGGCAAGGAACCCACGAAGGGTCGAACTTGTCCCTCACAGTGCCATGAGTGCCCGTCTCCGATGGACCCGATTCCTCTAGCAGTCGCTGCGGCGTCCCCTGGGGTACATAGAATGCCACCACTTGAACCCATACTCCCCAGTGGCAGAGCACAACGCTTCAAAAGTCACCAGTAACCAGCGCAAAGGTTTTCACGCTACCTGCCACATGCATTACAAGCAAATGAGAGCAAAAAAAGGCAATGAGTTCCCGAGTTTCCGATGGACCCGATTCCTTATGCAGTGGCTGCGGCGCCCCCTAGGGTGTACAGAATGGCGTGATACAACAATCAACTACTTGTTGGTTCGGCACATTTCGTCAAGTACCATCAGGCAGCAGCGCAGAGGTTTCAGTTCTGCCCGACCGGCTGGTGGTGTTGAAAAACACCGTATAGGTCCACTTCCTCGGGCGTTGCCGAAGAGCTGGAAATTGGAACGTCTCGCCGAGGTCTGGGGTCGCTGCGGGGGGGCGTGCGCAGGGAGCAATGACCCAAGCTGGGGCCTCTGCGGTGGCGGGCTGACTGAGAGGCTCGCCGCTCGAGCAACGAGCCAAACTGCGGGGTGGGGCACGGCCGCTTTGGGGCGGGAGCCAGTGGGAGTAGTGAGGAACGGCGGCGCCTGCTATACTGGGTTGAGGGGGCGGCTTGGGGATACGAGGGTGTTTTGGGGTAGCACACAGCACTTCAAGCACCACTGCTGCATGCTCCTCGTCATTGTTTAGGAAATGCGAACGACTAATTCGCATTCCCTCCTGCCACACCCGCAGGGGGTTTTTCTTGGGCTGCTGAACCGCAAACCGATACATCGCTCGGCGGTTCAGCACCCCGTCAACAAAATACTGTACCCCACCCCCGTGGTTGTCCCGGAAGAGCTGCAGTGTTTTGGCAGTGTAGGGCCCGTGAACAGTGGGTTTGGAGGGGGTGGGGGGGTCTTTGGGTACGTACTTGGGGGGTCGTGGGGGGGATGGCGGTGGCACGGCAGTGCACATCAGAGCCTCCTCCAGGGCTTCGAGGGCGACCTGGTATGGGGTTCAGTGGGGTCTGGGCAGAGGACTTGGAGAGGTTGGTGCGCGGCTGGGTGGAGGGGGAGAGGGGGGCGGTGTGGGCAATGCAGGTTGGGGCGAGGCCAGTTCGCTCAGACACTTCTCGGCGTCAAGGTCCCACGGTGGCGACGCGGGTTGGTCTCCGAACCGCAGGAGCTCCGGCAAATCTCCCCAGACGTCCCGGAAGGAAGGGCTGGAGGGGACAGAAGAGGCCACGCTAAGGGGGCTAGACGACATGGCGAGCTGAAAAGAGAGGGTCACGGGTGCCAGACGCCTACTTGGCGGGAGGGCGGGGGGGTGGGGGGGGCGGGGGAGCACTCAAGGGTTTGGGCCGGGGGCGTCGAGCCCGGCTACTACTGCTAGACACTGAGATGGTAGACCGGGCCGGCGACGGGTCCCTTTGGCTGGCAGAGGCTTGTGAGAGATTTCTACTTCCCCCTAATTGCGTAGCAGAGGACTGGGACGCCTGTGGGTCAGTGCGCGCACCCTCCCCTGAGGCAGACCCATCAGACGACCCCGAGTCCGAGTACGAGTCCGAGTCCGAGGTTGAGGAGTCCCCCGGCACGAAAGCCCTGATCCTATGCCTCTGCCATCCTCAGGTCCCTTCGACCCTGGTCTGATCCCCTCTGAAGGGCCGCCGAGGCCTCAACCCGTGGCCTGGGCGCCGCAGGGACGGTCCCCCCTTCCTCCCCCCTGTCACCCTGCAGAGCATCCCGGAGCGCAGTGCGCATTTTTTTGCGCTTCTGCTTCCTTTCCGGCTGCGTCCACCGGGATTTTCTCTTATTGTCCCAAAAGGCCCCCTCCCCCTCCCCCAGGACAATCAGCTCCTTCGGGCCCCAGTCCCATTGCGCGGCGCGCTCGTCAGGCAGCTGGTGGTCCGGGTGTTGCTGCTCGCACTAGCGGTGCATGTTGTGCCGCCATTGCCAGCCGCAACCCTAGACGGGGCACTCAACAGGCACTGCCTGCACGCCCTGCTTGCGGGCTGCCCGCATGCTAAACTTACAAAAAAACCCGTTTGCGCAAGACATCGGCTAGGCCTGTGGCTCCCCCCCCTTTACGCGCCGCATGCGGAGGACACAGCCGGGTAGCCCGCAAAAGGCATAGCAAGGGGGGTGGAGTGTTTCTGAGTGCAGGTGGAACGCAATGTGAATCCGCATCCTCCCCAGCGGTACTGTCTTCCCACAACTAGGCAGGAGGCACACAACCTTCCCATCCCGCCTACGAACCATTGCAGGCAGCAGCGCAACCCCCTCGTAGGCAACAGTCCCCCTGGGCAGCAGTGGAGCTGCTTGTGTTCTGGGGGTTAGCTGTTGCGCACAGCTATCCAGGAACCCCGCTTGCAAAAGCCAGACCCCCTTTTCAAGGTCAGGGTTCACCCACTCACAGGCAGTGTATTCCACTTGCATCAGTTTGCCCCACGCCCCTTGCCATACCAGCATCCCATCCCCCTCCCTGCAAACAAATCTCTGCGGCATCCCTATCACAAACGCCGCGCCCGTTGCGAGCTCCTGATGGGAGGGGTGAGTGACAGTCTGCCCCCCAATGAGTGCAGAGGAAAAGGTGAGCAAAAATGGCGCACTCTGTGCCGGTTGCCCTGGCAGGTTCAAAATTGCCACAAACGGGCAGCCCTTCCACCACTGAGCCGGGTACATTGTGGGCTCCGGGCCCCCCCTTACAGCCGGAATGCCGGCAGTCCTGGCAAGTCGGTCAGCTGACCGCCGGACATGCTTCCCATTCATGCGCAGATTCACCGCACTCATGATAAGCATGTCGCGCCCCTCATACAATCCGCCCCCCTTGAGCTTCCCAAAATAGCTCAGCGCGTGTATCCACATCGTACTCTGTTTGCCCTCCCCCACTATCCCCTGAGGTAACCCAGACATGATCAGGGTCAACATGCAGAAGGGCCACCCCGGACGGTTCGAAAAAATTGCACTCCTTGGGGTCAGGGTACGCTGCAGCAGGCCACCACAGACGGACAACAGCCAGAGCCTTGTCGGCAGCCCTCTGGCACACCGAGGGCAGGTCTACCCAGCTGATGTCCATGTCTGCCGTGTAGTGGCGCGGCCGCGCGCAGTCAATGGACGAATAGCGGGACCGCTTCTGGTGCCAGGTTGGGTGGCGGCTGTAGATTGTGGCTACAACCAGTGCAGCCGACAGCCGTACCGCCAACTCAGCCACCGAGCAGTTGCGGTCGATCACCATTGTCCTCACAAGGCAGAAGCCGTCCTCTGCCCCCTGGTTGCCACACAGACAAGCAAAAAATCTTTGTGCCCCACACCCCTTTTTGGCCAGCCACTGCAAAAAGGCAGCAATGACCAGGAACGCCTGGACTGTGCGAACAAAGTGCAAGTACCAGCAATTCCGGAACATTTGGCTCCGAAGCTGGATGAGGTAAATGATGTATCCAGGTTCGGCGATGTTTTCCAGTGCTACCGTTGGCGGCAGCTCTGTGTTATAAACCCCCCCTATGAATTTTTCTAGTGCCGTACCCAGAACAACGGCATCGCCGGCAGCATGGACTAGGGGGGGCGGCAGGTTTAGGTTGTCGAGGGCTGCGCGGCCTATAGCAGCCATGGATTTCAGCAGGACAAACGCGGGCTCTACCTCTTGTTTGTCCTGTGGCGGAGGGGGCAAGACAGGCTTGGGGTCGTCACAATGGTTATGCAGCTCCTGCAGCACACCGTAAGACAACTCTCCCGGCAAAACAAGGGAAGTCCCCCCCAACATGTGGGACACCCGTTTCATCAAGTGGGGGGGGTCGAAGTTCCCACACATCCCGAACTCATCCGTTTGGAACGGAATATGTGGAATCTCCGGCACCCAGGAGAGGGTGCTCGCACCCTCGGCATACAGTGCCGCTTGCATCTCACGGGACCGCCGTGCGTCACCGTCCGTATCTGCGCACAGGAGGTAACCATGGCGGTCCCGAAACGCTGCATTGCCGCACAGCTCAGCCATGTGTTGCCGAACAGCATGGCAATGGTGCGCCTTGAACCTGCCGCAGGTGGGGATGACCCACACAGGGATGGCAGAGTACCCCTCCTCTGTATGAGGCGCCAGAAACACCACTGTTGCCTGGTTGGCGGCGTGGTATGTATCTGGATCCTGCTCCAGCCGCTATGCCAGAGCCTCCACATCACCACCACTAGCCAGCGGCATGGGGTGCCGGCAACACGTAGCGCACAATCCAACTGCATGTGCCTCACCAGACACAGTGATGACGTCCTCCACATGGATTTCGTCGATGCACAGGTGCCACACATGGCAACCCGGGATGTGGCCTAGGGCCTCCAGCAGCCAGGGCAGACCTGGCGGTTCGTTCGGACGAACACGGGGGGCTCCCTCGGCGTGCCTTCGACCCGTGTCGTAGCTGGGCACGTACCCAGCGTTGTTCAGTGCCTGCAACAACTTGGGGCCCCCAACGCCCAGTGCTGCTAGCGCCGCAGCATCCCTGTCCTGGTCATCCCAGGATTGCACGCTCCAGGCATCGCAGAGGTGCCCAAGCACTTTGGCTGGAGCCCACCCCGCCTGCAAAAGCCGTGCTGCACGACGCCCAGCAAGCGGGCGGTCGTCCTCCGCAATGGCTACAGCGAGCGCCTTGTAGGTCTCGCAACGCTGCCGGAACTGGTGCAGGTCCTCCTGCAACTGGCCCATGGTCTCCTGGGCCACGTACCCCCTGTCGTTAGCCTCGTTGAGGCGGCGGGACAAGATGTGGGGCCCCTGCCGGTAGTGGGGCTTTGTGTCCTTTGGGTCGACGGCGGTGTTCATCCAGCCTTTCAGCCTAGCCGCATGCTTCCCGGATAGCAAATCCAGGCACGGCAGACAGGGGCCATAGCGGCCCGCTAGGTCGTCCCAACGACCATCCGTGCGGCAGTCCAGGGCGAATAGCCCTCGGCGGTCGCAGAACTCCCAGGGAGGCTTCTCGTAGTTGCCCCGCATGACGGGGTACATCCGCCGCAGCTGCTGCAGGGTGCCGGCCTGCCTAGGGAGAACCGCGGGACACTTGCGCTCGCGAAGAGGAATCGCAGCGTCAAGCTCGGGGTCCATGTCCATTGCATAATCTGCATCCAGGTTTGGCACCTGGGGAATGGGCCCCAGTCGTACTACAGCGGCTGCAGAAGCCGCGGCCAAGGTAGACGCAACCCGGGCAGCCCCTAGGAGCTGTGGATGCTTGTCTACGCGGATTAGCATGCCCAGTAGGGGAGTGTCCGCGCTGATGCTACCCTGAAAGGACTCCGGCACGACTTTCCCGTACCTTACCCAGTCGGTATGCTGCGTACCCGAGCAGTGGACGCTACATGCCTTGCTGTCCGGGTTCTGCACTATGGGCAGGACCTTGCCACAGGGGCACTGCAATTTCTTTGTCGGGATGTCGCGATTGCGCCAACCTGCGGCAACGCTGAGGGGAGCCAAGGGGGGGGGATGCACGCATATCAGCAATTGTGACATAAGGGAAGATTGTATGGTATCTGCGACAAAAAAGGGGGGGAGGGGAGGTCGCACTGTCCCGGAGCTCCCACAGGCCATGGGTACAACCACATAGCCCGGTCACACTCCAGCAAAGCAACTGTTTTGCAGAGGTGAAGCCAGAATCAGTCCCTGACCCACCCAAACCCACTTCCAAATGGACGGACAACGTGTGAGCAAGACGCACAAGTGTGGACGGCGCCCCCGGGGGCCCCTGTTTGGGCAGTACGCCATAAACAAAAAATAGCGTACTGCCCAAACAGGGGATCTCTGGATTGCGGCATAACTGCAGTGGCAGCTCTAAGCTTCCAAGCTTAGGGAGAGTTACCCTGTTTAATGAACCGTCCACCAGGACCTCCAATGCCGCAATCACTGGGGGGCGATTAACTATGCGCCATGCAGTTTTTCAACCCCAACAGCGGTCCCGAGAAAAACCCCACCCAACCAGGAACTTTTTCAACTTTGGGTGTTTTTTTTTCAACCTCGACACTTGCCCCCCCCCCTCTGCTGGGTTAAAATTTTGGTCCCCAAAAACACCCCACCCAACCGGGAACTTTTTCAACCTTGAGTGTTTTTTTTTTTCAACCGCGACACTTGTTCCCCCCCTACTGGGTTGAAATTTCGCCTGCCGGGGTGATTTTTTTCCTGCCCCCCCCCTGGCCATCGGGTCCCCGGTCCCTTACCCCCCGGTGCAGGCACCCCGGGCCAGTGATGTACGCGCGGGCTACTTGGGGATGAGCATTGCCCCGGTCAACAAGCGGTGGTGCAATATTGCGGAGAGGCTAGCCCTGCTGTATGAAGCGCGAGCCGTACGCACACCAAAAGCCTTGCAACCGGGCGCGCAGCGCAACACTTGGGTGACCATCGGCGTTGACGGCACCAACCGGTGGAATCGGGCCTATGTGCACTGTGCCGTGGCTGCACCGGGTTGTGGGCCCACACAGCTTGCCAGTTGGTGGCTGTTCGAGGGTAGCGAGATGTGGGCCACGGTGTACAGCATGCAATCGGAGTGTGACTTCGATACTCAGCTCCGCGCTGCTACGTCCCTGGAATTGCCGCATGCGGATGGGGTGGCACGCAGCCCCCTATTCTTCGTCCGGGCCGATGGCAAGGCGCACATCATGCTGGCCGGTAGGGACGGCTTCACCAAGAAGAGCCCCGGGGCCATGGTGTGCTACTGCTGCGGCGCAAACCGTGAAACGGTTTTGCGCAAGTTCAGAGGACAACAGGTGGCCCTGGAAGGAATCAAGGGCCATGTACGTCTGACCGGGGTGTTTCGTGACATCCCGGCGAACCGCCGTGTTCCTAACTTCGGTGCGCATGGAGTCATGCGTGTTGCCTGTGCGGGGGTCAATGGAATTGTGCGGGTGCTCGTGACCCATGGAGGAGTATCTAGGAAGAGTGCCGCTACCATGGTGCAGGAGGTTCTAAACGGGGCACGGAAAGTGGCCCGCACGGTGCGGACTGGAAAGTGGGGGGCGGACAAGGCAACTGCCAAAAGACAAGTGCGCATTCAGCTGGGGGCTGCTCCGCAATTTGTCAAGGCCCGGTTGTGGGGCGCACTGTTATGGCTGGTTGCACCAGTGATCCGGAACCATTAGGTGGGGGGCGGGCCATGGAGTGATGTGTGCACGGAGTGGTGGGAGGCGTTTGCTGCCATGGCCGAGGTGGCCTAGAAGGACGACTTTCTGAGTGGTGCAGAATAACGTGCCTTGCTGCAACACCAAGTGACCATGGGGGCAAGGCACCTTGACCTTGGATGGGGGAAGACCTTGTGGACGCACATGTGGATTGACCACATGTATGCGTATGTTGCACGGTGGGGGACCATTGTAAAGTTTAGTTGCTTTGCATTGGAGTGCAGCCATGTGCGATTGAAGCGGCTGCTTAGGAAAAGTTGGGGGGTCAGCTTGCTAAACGATAGGTCGGGCTTGCAGTGTGTGGTGGACAACCACACACTAGATGATAACCTCCGCAACGAAGGTTGGGAGGTGGAGAGTAGGGGTGTGACCAAGCAAAGGGGGTTCCAACGCCGGTGCACGACTTGGTCACGTGCCCGGCGGGAGAGGAAGGGGAGAGAGAACATGGTGAGGAGGATTGTGGAACGTGCATAGCGACAAAGGACTAAGTAAGTGGGTATGAGGGAAGATTTGTGCCCGTGCATGTTCAGTGAGCCCTGAGTGAGACCCCAATTAGCTCTCACTGAGCGCTCAGTGAGCGCTCAGTGAGCCATCTGGCGCGCTCAGTGAGAGCTAAGTGAGAGATAAGTGAGGCGGCTCAGTGACGGCTCAGCCGGGGTGCTCAGTCAACTGAGCCGTCAAAAAAAAAACCCCGGTCAAATCCTCTTGGACTAGGGATTGGTATCCCTTCAGGGACATTCCAAAACCCCAACCCACCCCCGAAAGCCACAACTTTTCAAATGAAACCCCTTGAAAAACACCACTTAGCCCCAAATGAGCCGTTTTAGCCCCAACTGAGCCCCAACTTCACATTTCCAAATGAGCCGCAGGTACAAATGTATGTCACCGCCATAGTCCATGCCCGTGGCTCCTCAAACTCATTGTGGTACAACTTGTCGTTCAGCCACGCAACAATTTCCTTGTCGCTTAACAAATCTGCCACAACAAGAGGCTTGGTTTCATCGACGGGCGTGCGGCGGGTCGCCATCCGTCCTGGAGCCACAGGGATAGCAGTATCCTTCTCCTCAGAAATGCCGGCAATCAACGGCTTGGCTACGTTGGAGGGAGTGGCAAGGACAGGTACCACAACATCTTACTCTGGAGTGGTGGCATTTGAGAGCTCGCTCACCCTACCAGCTAGTACGAACGCCTCGTACGAGTCCACCTCATCCTCAATAGGACCAGGGGGCAAGGTGGTTTGCAGGAGGGAATCCACGTCAACCTCCGTTTTCCACTTGCGGTACACCCACACATCCTCATCAAGAGGGAGGCGACCTCGCATGGGGCACTCCACCGTGGTCAAGCAAACACCACAGCCTTCGCAGCACAGTCATCGTGGGGAGGTTGTTAATCCTGCAGGCTATGAGGTGCCGCTGCCAGTCACTGTTGAACCAGGTCACGTATGTGTGCCAAGACCCCCCGGTGCCAACTTTAGACCCCAAATTTAGACCCCCAAGTGCCAACTTTGGACCGCCCGGTGCCAACTTTAGACCGCAACTTTAGACCCCCAAGTGCCAACTTTGGACCGCCCGGTGCCAACTTTAGACCCCAACTTTAGACCCCCAAGCGCCAACTTGAGACCCTCACGATGCCCACTTTAGACCCCAACTTTAGACCCCAACTTTAGACCCCCCGGTGCCAACTTTAGACCCCAGCTTTAGACCCCCAAGTGCCAACTTTGGACCGCCCGGTGCCAACTTTAGACCCCCAAGTGCAAACTTTAGACCCCCCGGTGCCCACTTTAGACCCCAAGTTTGGAACCCCCAAGCGCCAACTTTAGACCCCCTGGTGCCAACTTTAGAACCCAACTTTAGACCCCCAAGTGCCAACTTTAGAACCCAACTTTAGACCCCCAAGTGCCAACTTTAGACCCCCCGGTGCCAACTTTAGACCCCCAAGTGCCAACTTTAGACCCCCCCCGTGCCAACTTTAGACCCCAAGTTTAGACCCCCAAGCGCCAACTTTAGACCCCCTGGTGTCAACTTTAGAACCCGACTTTGGACCCCCAAGTGCCAACTTTAGAACCCAACTTTAGACCCCCTGGGGCCAACTTTAGACTCCCGGGTGCCAACTTTAGACCCCAACTTTAGACCCCCAAGTGCCAACTTTAGACCCCAACTTTAGACCCCCAAGTGCCAACTTTAGACACCGCGGTGCCAACTTTAGACCCCAACTTTAGACCCCTCGGGGCCAACTTTAGACCCCAACTTTAGACCCCCAAGTGCCAACTTTAGATCCCCCGGTGCCAACTTTAGAACCCAACTTTAGACCCCCAAGTGCCAACTTCAGACCCCAATTTTAGACCCCAACTTTAGACCCCCAAGTGCCAACTTTACACCCCAACTTTGGACCCCCAAGTGCCAACTTTAGACCCCCCGGTGCCAACTTTAGACTCCAACTTTAGACCCCCAAGCGCCAACTTGAGACCCTCACGATGCCCACTTTAGACCCCAACTTTAGACCCCCCGATGCCAACTTTAGACGCCAACTTTAGACCCCCCAGTGCCAACTTTAGACCCCAGCTTTAAACCCCCAAGTGCCAACTTTGGACCGCCCGGTGCCAACTTTAGACCCCCAAGTGCAAACTTTAGACCCCAGCTTTAAACCCCCAAGTGCCAACTTTGGACCCCCCGGTGCCAACTTTAGACCCCAAGTTTAGACCCCCAAGCGCCAACTTTAGACCCCCTGGTGCCAACTTTAGAACCCAACTTTAGACCCCCAAGTGCCAACTTTAGAACCCAACTTTAGACCCCCAAGTGCCAACTTTAGACCCCCCGGTGCCAACTTTAGACCCCAAGTTTACACCTTTAGACCCCCCCGTGCCAACTTTAGACCCCCAAGCGCCAACTTTAGACCCCCTCGTGCCGACTTTAGAACCCCACTTTGGACCCCAAAGTGCCAAATTTAGAATCCAACTTTGGACCCCCTGGGGCCAACTTTAGACTCCCGGGTGCCAACTTTAGACCCCAACTTTAGACCCCCAAGTGCCAACTTTAGACCCCAACTTTAGACGCCCAAGTGCCAACTTTAGACACCGTGGTGCCAACTTTAGACCCCAACTTTAGACCACCAAGTGCCAACTTTAGATCCCCCGGTGCTAACTTTAGACCCCAACTTTAGACCCCCTGGTGCCAACTTTAGAACCCGACTTTAGACCCCCAAGTGCCAACTTTAGACCCCAACTTTAGACCCCAACTTTAGACCCCCAAGTGCCAACTTTAGACCGCAACTTTAGACCCCAAAGTGCCAACTTTACACCCCAGCTTTGGACCCCCAAGTGCCAACTTTAGACCCCCCGGTGCCAACTTTAGACCCCAACTTTAGACCCCCAACTGCCAACTTTAGTCCCCTTGTTGCAAACTTTAGAACCCACTTTAGACCCCCAAGTGCTAACTTTAGGCGCCAACTTTAGACCGCCAAGGGCCAACTTTAGACCCCCCGGTGCCAACCTTAGAACCCAACTTTAGAACCCCACTTTGGACCCCCAAGTGCCAACTTTAGAACCCAACTTTAGACGCCCTGGGGCCAACTTTAGACTCCCGGGTGCCAACTTTAGACCCCAACTTTAGACCCCCAAGTGCCAACTTTAGACACCGCGGTGCCAACTTTAGACCCCAACTTTAGACCCCTCGGTGCTAACTTTAGACCCCAACTTTAGACCCCCAAGTGCCAACTTTAGATCCCCCGGTGCCAAATTTAGAACCCAACTTTAGACCCCCCGGTGCCAACTTTAGACCCCAACTTTAGACCCCCAACTGCCAACTTTAGTCCCCTTGTTGCAAACTTCAGAACCCAACTTTAGACCCCCAAGTGCTAACTTTAGACCCCAACTTTGGACCCCCAAGGGCCAAATTTAGACCCCCCGGTGCCAACCTTAGAACCCAACTTTAGACCCCCAAGTGCCAACTTTAGACCCCAACTTTAGACCCCCAAGTGCCAACTTTAGACCCACTAGTGCCAACTTTAGACCCCAACTTCAGACCCCCCAGTGCCAACTTTAGACCCCAACTTTAGACCCCAAGGTGGCAACTTTGGACCCCAACTTTGGACCCCGGAGTGCCAACTTTGGACCGCCCGGTGCCAACTTTAGACCCCCAAGTGCAAACTTTAGACCCCCCGGTGCCAACTTTAGACCCCAAGTTTAGACCCGCAAGCGCCAACTTTAGACCCCCTGGTGCCTACTTTAGACCCCAACTTTAGACCCCCAAGTGCCAACTTCAGACCCCAACTTTACACCCCCAAGCGCCAACTTTAGACCCCCCGATGCCCACTTTAGACCCCAACTTTAGACCGCCCAATGCCAACTTCAGACCCCAACTTTACACCCCCAAGCGCCAACTTTAGACCCCCCGATGCCCACTTTAGACCCCAACTTTGGACCGCCCAATGCCAACTTTAGACCCCAACTTTAGACCCCTCGGTGCCAACTTTGGACCCCAACTTTGGACCCCCAAGTGCCAACTTTGGACCGCCCGGTGCCAACTTTAGACCCCCATATGCAAACTTTAGACCCCCCGGTGCCAACTTTAGACCCCAAGTTTAGACCCGCAAGCGCCAACTTTAGACCCCCTGGTGCCTACTTTAGAACCCAACTTTAGACCCCCAAGTGCCAACTTTAGAACCCAACTTTAGACCCCCAAGTGCCAACTTTAGACCCCCCGGTGCCAACTTTAGACCCCCAAGTGCCAACTTTAGACCCCCAAGTGCCAACTTTAGACCCCCCGGTGCCAACTTTAGACCCCAGGTTTAGACCCCCAAGCGCCAACTTTAGACCCCCTGTGCCAACTTTAGACCCCAACTTCAGACCCCGAACTGCCAACTTTAGACCCTAATTTTAGACCCCCAAGTGCCAACTTTAGACCCTAACTTTAGACCCCCAAGCGCCAACTTTAGACCCCAATTTTAGACCCTCAAGTGCCAACCTTAGACCCCCAAGTGCCAACTTTAGACCCCAACTTTAGACCCCCAAGTTCCAACTTTAGACCCCAATTTTACAGCCCCAAGTGCCAACTTTAGACCCCAACTTTGGACCCCCAAGTGCCAACTTTAGACCCCCCGGTGCCAACTTTAGACCCGAAATTTAGACCCCCAAGTGCCAACTTTAGACCCCCTGGTGCCAACTTCAGAACCCAACTTGAGACCCCCAAGTGCCAACTTTAGACCCCAACTTTGGACCCCCAAGTGCCAACTTTAGACCCCCCGGTGCCAACTTTAGACCCGAACTTTAGACCCCCAAGTGCCAACTTTAGACCCCCTGGTGCCAACTTTAGAACCCAACTTCAGACCCCCAAGTGCTAACTTTAGACCCCAACTTTAGACCCCCAAGTGCCAACTTTAGACCCCCTGGTGCCAACTTTAGAACCCAACTTTAGACCCCCAAGTGGCAACTTTGGACCCCAATTTTAGACCCCCAAGGGCCAACTTTAGACCCCCCGGTGCCAACCTTAGAGCCCAACTTTAGACCCCCCGGTGCCAATTTTAGACCCCAACTTTAGACCCCCAAGTGCAAACTTTACACCCCAACGTTAGACCCCCAAGTGCCAACTTTAGACCCCCCGGTGCCAACTTTAGACCCCCAAGTGCCAACTTTAGACCCCAACTTTAGACCCCCAAGTGCCAAATTTAGACCCCAACTTTAGACCCCCCGGTGCCAACTTTAGACCCCAAATTTAGACCCCCAAGTGCCAACTTTAGACCCCCCGGTGCCAACTTTAGACCCCAAATTCAGACCCCCAAGAGCCAACTTTGGATCGCCCGGTGCCAACTTTAGACCCCAACTTTAGACCCCCAAGTGCCAACTTTAGACGCCGACTTTAGACCCCCAAGTGCCAACTTTAGACCCCCAAGTGCCAACTTTAGACCCCAACTTTAGACCCCCAAGTGCCAACTTTAGACCCCAATTTTACAGCCCCAAGTGCCAACTGTAGACCCCCTGGTGCCAACTTTAGAACCCAACTTGAGACCCCCAAGTGCCAACTTTAGACCCCAACTTTGGACCCCCAAGTGCCAACTTTAGACCCCCCGGTGCCAACTTTAGACCCGAACTTTAGACCCCCAAGTGCCAACTTTAGACCCCTTGGTGCCAACTTTAGAACCCAACTTTAGACCCCCAAGTGCTAACTTTAGACCCCAACTTTAGACCCCCAAGTGCCAACTTTAGACCCCCCGTTGCCAACCTTAGAGCCCAACTTTAGACCCACAAGTGGCAACTATGGACCCCAACTTTAGACCCCCAAGTGCCAACTTTACACCCCAACTTTAGACCCCCAAGTGCCAACTTTAGACCCCCCGGTGCCAACTTTAGACCCCCAAGTGCCAACTTTAGACCCCAACTTTAGACCCCCAAGTGCCAAATTTAGACCCCAACTTTAGACCCCGCGGTGCCAACTTTAGACCCCAAATTTAGACCCCCAAGTGCCAACTTTGGACCACCCGGTGCCAACTTTAGACCCCAACTTTAGACCCCCAAGTGCCAACTTTAGACCCCAACTTTAGACCCCCAAGCGCCAACTAGAGACCCCCCGGGGCCAACTTTAAACCCCAACTTTAGACCCCCGAATGCCAACTTTAGACCCCAACTTTGGATCCCCGGCTGCCAACTTTAGAACCCAACTTTAGAGCCCCAAGTACCAACTTTAGACCCCCAAGTGCCAACTTTAGACCCCCTGGTGCCAACTTTAGAACCCAACTTTAGACCCCCAAGTGCCAACTTTAGAACCCAACTTTAGACCCCCAAGTGCCAACTTTAGACCCCCCGGTGCCAACTTTAGACCCCAACTTTAGACCCCCAAGCGCCAACTTTAGACCCCCAAGTGCCAACTTTAGAACCAAACTTTAGACCCCCAATTGCCAACTTTCGACCCCCCGGTGCTAACTTTAGACCCCAATTTCAGACCCCCAAGTGCCAACTTTAGACCCCAACCTTAGACCCCCAAGTGCCAACTTTAGAACCCAATTTCGGACCCCCAAGTGCCAACTTTAGACCCCAACTTTAGACCCCCCGGTGCCAACTTTAGACCCCAAGTTTAGACCCCCAAGCGCCAACTTTACACCCACTGGTGCCAACTTTAGAACCCAACTTTAGACCCCCAAGTGCTAAGTTTAGACCCCCAAGTGCCAACTTTATACCCCCCGGTGCCAACTTTAGACCCCAACTTTAGACCCCCAAGCGCCAACTTTAGACCCCCAAGTGCCAACTTTAGAACCCAACTTTAGACCCCCAATTGCCAACTTTCGACCACCCCGTGCTAACTTTAGACCCCAATTTCAGACCCCCAAGTGCCAACTTTAGACCCCAACTTTATACCCCCCGGTGCCAACTTTAGACCCCAACTTTAGAGCCCCAAGTGCCAACTTTAGACCCCCTAGTGCCAACTTTAGAACCCAACTTTAGACCCCCAAGTGCCAACTTTAGACCCCAACTTTAGACCCCCAATTGCCAACTTTAGACCCCAACTTTAGACCCCCAAGTGCCAACCTTAGACCCCAACTTTAGACCCCCAGGTGCCAACTTTAGACCCCAATTTTACACCCCCAAGTGCCAACTTGAGACCCCATTTTTACACCCCCAAGTGCCAACTTAAGACCCCCTGGTGCCAACTTTAGAACCCAACTTTAGAGCCCTAGGTGCCAACTTTGGACCCCAACTTTAGACCCCCAATTGCCAACTTTCGACCCCCCGGTGCCAACTTTATACCCCAACTTTAGACCCCCAAGTGCCAACTTTAGACCCCAACTTTAGACCCCCAAGTGCCAACTTTAGACCGCAACTGTAGACCCCCAAGTGCCAACTTTAGACCCCCCGGTGCCAACTTTAGACCCCAACTTTAGACCCCCAAGTGCCAACTTTAGACCACCCAGTGGCAACTTTAGAACCCAACTTCAGACCCCCAAGTGCTAAGTTTAGACCCCAACTTTAGACCCCGAAGCGCCAACTTTAGACCCCCTAGTGCCAACTTTAGAACCCAACTTTAGACCCCCCGGTGCCAACTTTAGACCCAAACTTTAGACCCCCAAATGCCAACTTTCGACCCCCCGGTGCCAACTTTATACCCCAACTTTAGACCCCCAAGTGCCAACTTTAGACCCCAACTTTAGACCCTAACTTTAGACCCCCAAGTGCCAACTTTAGACCCCCAAGTGCCAACTTTAGACCCCAACTTTAGACCCCCAAGTGCCAACTTTAGAACCCAATTTTACACCCCCAAGTGCCAACTTTAGACCCCCTGGTGCCAATTTTAGAACCCAAATTGAGACCCCCAAGTGCCAACTTTAGACCCCAACTTTGGACCCCCCCGAGCCAACTTTAGACCCCCGGTGCCAACTTTAGACCCCAAGTTTAGACCCCCTGGTGCCAACTTTGGACCCCAACTTTAGACCCCCAGTTGCCAACTTTCGACCCCCCGGTGCCAACTTCAGACCGCAACTTTAGACCCCCAAGTGCCAACTTTAGACCCCAACTTTAGACCCCCAAGCGCCAACTTTAGACCCCAACTTTAGACCCCGAAGCGCCAATTTTAGACCCCCTGGTGCCAACTTTAGAACCCAACTTTAGACCCCCGGTGCCAACTTTAGACCCCAACTTTAGACCCCCAATTGCCAGCTTTCGACCCCCCGGTGCCAACTTTATGCCCCAACTTTAGACCCCCAAGTGCCAACTTTAGACCCTAACTGTAGACCCCCAAGTGCCAACTTTGGACCCCCAAGTGCCAACTTTAGACCCCAACTTTAGACCCCCAAGTGCCAACTTTAGACCCCCATTTTACAACCCCAAGTGCCAACTTTAGGCCCCCTGGTGCCAACTTTAGAACCCAAATTGAGACCCCCAAGTGCCAACTTCAGACCCCAACTTTGGACCCCCCCGTGCCAACTTTACACCCCCCGGTGCCAACTTTAGACCCCAACTTTAGACCCCCTGGTGCCAACTTTAGGACCCAACTTTAGACCCCCAAGTGCTAACTTTAGAACCCAACTTTAGACCCCCAAGTGCCAACTTTAGACCCCCAAGTGCCAACTTTAGACCCCCTGGTGCCAACTTTAGAACCCAAGTTTAGACCCCCAAGTGGCAACTTTGGACTCCAATTTTAGACCCCCAAGGGCCAACTTTAGACCCCTCGGTGCCAACCTTAGAGCCCAACTTTAGACCCCCCGGTGCCAACTTTAGACCCCCCGGTGCCAACTTTAGACCCCCAAGTGCCAACTTTAGACACCCCGGTGACAACTTTAGACCCCCAAGTGCCAACTGTAGACCCCAACTTTAGACCCCCAAGTGCCAACTTTAGACCCTCCGGTGCCAACTTTAGACCCCAACTTTAGACCCCCCCAGTGCCAAATTGAGACCCCAACTTTAGACCCCCCGGTGCCAACTTTAGACCCCAACTTTGGACGCCCAAGTGCCAACTTTAGACCCCCCGGTGCCAACTTTAGACCCCCCAAGTGTCAACTTTAGACCCCCCGGTGCCAACTTTAGACCCCAAGTTTAGACCCCCAAGCGCCAACTTTGGACCCCCTGGTGCCAACTTCAGAACCCAACTTTAGACCCCCAAGTGCCAACTTTAGAAACCAACTTTAGACCCCCAAGTGCCAACTTTAGACCCCCAGTGCCAACTTTAGACCCCAAGTTTAGACCCCCAAGCGCCAACTTTAGACCCCCTGGTGCCAACTTTAGAACCCAAGTTAAGACCCCCAAGTGGCAACTTTGGACCCCAATT
This sequence comes from Eutreptiella sp. 'Long Island Sound 2002', assembly GCA_964036045.1. Lineage (NCBI taxonomy): Eukaryota > Euglenozoa > Euglenophyceae > Eutreptiales > Eutreptiaceae > Eutreptiella > Eutreptiella sp. 'Long Island Sound 2002'. The sequence continues at coordinate 146,698,449 of OZ038383.1, read as the reverse complement.
TTAGACCCCCAAGTGCCAACTTTAGACCCCTCAGCGCCAACCTTAGAGCCCAACTTTAGACCCCCCGGTACCAACTTTAGACCCCAACTTTGGACCCCCAAGTGCCAACTTTAGACCCCCTAGTGCCAACTTTACACCCCAACTTTAGACCCCCGAGTGCCAACTTTAGACCCCCGGTGCCAACTTTAGACCCCCAAGTACCAACTTTAGACCCCAACTTTAGACCCCCAGGTGCCAACTTTAGACCCCCCGGTGCCAACTTTAGACCCCAACTTTAGACCCCCCAGTGCCAAAATTAGACCCCAACTTTAGACCCCCCGGTACCAACTTTAGATCCCAACTTTAGACCCCCAAGTGCCAACTTTAGACGCCCTAGTGCCAACTTTACACCCCAACTTTAGACCCCCGAGTGCCAACTTTAGACCCCCGGTGCCAACTTTGGACCCCCAAGTGCCAACTTTAGACCCCAACTTTGGGGCCCCAAGTGCCAACTTTAGACCCCCCGGTGCCAACTTTAGACCCCCAAGTGCAAACTTTAGACCCCCCGGTGCCAACTTTAGACCCCAAGTTTAGACCCCCAAGCGCCAACTTTAGACCCCCCAGTGCCAACTTTAGAACCGAACTTTAGACCCCCAAGAGCCAACTTTAGACCCCCCCAGTGCCAACTTTAGACCCCAAGTTTAGACCCCCAAGCGCCAACTTTAGACCCCCTAGTGCCAACTTTGGACCCCAACTTTAGACCCCCAAGTGCCAACTTTGGACCGCCCGGTGCCAACTTCAGAACCCAACTTTGGACCCCCCCGTGCCAACTTTAGACCCCCCAAGTGCAAACTTTAGAACCCCCGGTGCCAACTTTAGACCCCAAGTTTAGACCCCCAAGCGCCAACTTTGGACCCCCAAGTGCCAACTTTAGAATCCAACTTTAGACCCCCAAGTGCCAACTTTAGACCCCCAGTGCCAACTTTAGACCCCCTGGTGCCAACTTTAGAACCCAAGTTTGGACCCCCATTTTGGACCCCCAAGGGCCCCCTCGGTGCCAACCTTAGAGCCCAACTTTAGACCCCCCGGTACCAACTTTAGACCCCAACTTTAGACCCCCAAGTGCCAACTTTAGACCCCCTAGTGCCAACTTTACGCCCCAAGTTTAGACCCCCAAGTGCCAACTTTAGCCCCCCCGGTGCCAACTTTAGACCCCCGAGTGCCAACTTTGGACCCCAACTTTAGACCCCCAAGTGCCAACTTTAGACCCCCCGGTGCCAACTTTAGACCCCAACTTTAGACCCCCAAGAGCCAACTTTGGACCGCCCGGTGCCAACTTTAGACCCCAGCTTTGGAACCCCAAGTGCCAACTTTAGACCCCCCGGTGCCAACTTTAGACCCCCAAGTGCAAACTTTAGACCCCCTAGTGCCAACTTTAGAACCCAACTTTAGACCCCCAAGTGCCAACCTTAGACCCCAACTTTAGACCCCCAAGTGCCAACTTTAGACCCCCCAGTGCCAACTTTAGACCCCAAGTTTAGACCCCCAAGCGCCAAGTTTAGACCCCCTAGTGCCAAATTTAGAACCCCAATTTGGAGCCCCAAGTGCCAACTTTAGAACCCAACTTTAGACCCCCTATTGCCAACTTTCGACCCTCCGGTGCGAACTTTAGACCCCGATTTCGGACCCCCAAGTGCCAACTTTAGACCCCTACTTTAGACCCCCAAGTGCCAACTTTAGACCCCAATTTCAGACCCCCAAGTGCCAACTTTAGACCCCAACTTTAGACCCCCAAATGCCAACTTTAGACCCCCCAGTGCCAACTTTAGACCCCAACTTTAGACCCCCAATTGCCAACTTTCGACCCCCCGGTGCCAACTTTGGACCCCAACTTTAGACCCCCAAGTGCCAACTTTAGACCCCCAAGTGCAAACTTTAGACCCCCCGGTGCCAACTTTAGACCCCAAGTTTAGACCCCCAAGCGCCAACTTTAGACCCCCCAGTGCCAACTTTAGAACCGAACTTTAGACCCCCAAGAGCCAACTTTAGACCCCCCCAGTGCCAACTTTAGACCCCAAGTTTAGACCCCCAAGCGCCAACTTTAGACCCCCTAGTGCCAACTTTAGACCCCAACTTTAGACCCCCAAGTGCCAACTTTGGACCGCCCGGTGCCAGCTTCAGACCCCAACTTTGGACCCCCCCGTGCCAACTTTAGACCCCCCAAGTGCAAACTTTAGAACCCCCGGTGCCAACTTTAGACCCCAAGTTTAGACCCCCAAGCGCCAACTTTGGACCCCCAAGTGCCAACTTTAGACCCCCAGTGCCAACTTTAGACCCCCTGGTGCCAACTTTAGAACCCAAGTTTGGACCCCCATTTTGGACCCCCAAGGGCCCCCTCGGTGCCAACCTTAGAGCCCAACTTTAGACCCCCCGGTACCAACTTTAGACCCCAACTTTAGACCCCCAAGTGCCAACTTTAGACCCCCTAGTGCCAACTTTACGCCCCAACTTTAGACCCCCAAGTGCCAACTTTAGCCCCCCCGGTGCCAACTTTAGACCCCCGAGTGCCAACTTTGGACCCCAGCTTTAGACCCCCAAGTGCCAACTTTAGACCCCCCGGTGCCAACTTTAGACCCCAACTTTAGACCCCCAAGAGCCAACTTTGGACCGCCCGGTGCCAACTTTAGACCCCAGCTTTGGAACCCCAAGTGCCAACTTTAGACCCCCCGGTGCCAACTTTAGACCCCCAAGTGCAAACTTTAGACCCCCTAGTGCCAACTTTAGAACCCAACTTTAGACCCCCAAGTGCCAACCTTAGACCCCAACTTTAGACCCCCAAGTGCCAACTTTAGACCCCCCAGTGCCAACTTTAGACCCCAAGTTTAGACCCCCAAGCGCCAAGTTTAGACCCCCTAGTGCCAAATTTAGAACCCCAATTTGGAGCCCCAAGTGCCAACTTTAGAACCCAACTTTAGACCCCCTATTGCCAACTTTCGACCCTCCGGTGCGAACTTTAGACCCCGATTTCGGACCCCCAAGTGCCAACTTTAGACCCCTACTTTAGACCCCCAAGTGCCAACTTTAGACCCCAATTTCAGACCCCCAAGTGCCAACTTTAGACCCCAACTTTAGACCCCCAAATGCCAACTTTAGACCCCCCAGTGCCAACTTTAGACCCCAACTTTAGACCCCCAATTGCCAACTTTCGACCCCCCGGTGCCAACTTTGGACCCCAACTTTAGACCCCCAAGTGCCAACTTTAGACCCCCAAGTGCAAACTTTAGACCCCAACTTCAGACCCCCAAGTGCCAACTTTAGACCCCCAAGTGCAAACTTTAGACCCCAACTTCAGACCCCGAAGTGCCAACTTTAGACTCCAACTTTAGACCCCCAAATGCCAACTTTAGACCCCCCGGTGCCAACTTTAGACCCCAACTTTAGAACCCCCAGAGCCCACTTTAGACCCCAACTTTAGACCCCCAATTGCCAACTTTCGACCCCCCTGTGTCAACTTTGGACCCCAACTTTAGACCCCCAAGTGCCAACTTTAGACCCCAACTTTAGACCCCCAAGTGCAAACTTTAGACCTCAACTTCAGATCCCGGGGTGCCAACTTTAGACCCCAACTTTAGACCCCCAAGTGCCAACTTTAGACCCCCCGGTGCCAACTTTAGACCGCAACTGTAGAAGCCCAAGTGCCAACTTTAGACCCCAACTTTAGACCCCCAAGTGCCAACTTTAGACCCCAATTTTAGACCCCCAAGTGCCAACTTTAGACCCCCCTGTGCCAACCTTAGACCCCAACTTTAGACCCCCCCGGTCCCAACCTTAGAGCCCAACTTTAGACCCCCAAGTGACAACTTTAGACCCCCTGGTGCCAACTTTAGACCGCAACTTTAGACCCCCAAGTACCAACTTTAGGCCCCAAGTGCCAACTTTAGACCCCAACTTTAGACCCCCAAGTGCCAACTTTCGACCCCCCGGTGCCAACTTTAGACCTCATCTTTAGACCCCCAAGTGCCAACTTTAGACCCCAACGTTAGACCCCCAAGTGCTAACTTTAGACCCCAACTTTAGACCCCCAAGTGCCAACTTTAGACCCCCTGGTGCCAACTTTAGACCGCAACTGTAGACCCCCAAGTGCCAACTTTAGACCCCAACTTTAGACCCCCAAGCGCCAACTTTAGACCCCAATTTTAGACCCCCAAGTGCCAACTTTAGACCCCCCTGTGCCAACCTTAGACCCCAACTTTAGACCCCCCGGTGCCAACCTTAGACCCCAACTTTAGACCCCCAAGTGACAACCTTAGACCCCCTGGTGCCAACTTTATACCCCAAATTTAGACCCCCAAGTGCCAACTTTAGACCCCCCGGTGCCAACTTTAGACCCCAATTTTAGACCCCCAAGTGCCAACTTTAGACCCCCCTGTGCCAACCTTAGACCCCAACTTTAGACCCCCCGGTGCCAACCTTAGACCCCAACTTTAGACCCCCAAGTGACAACTTTAGACCCCCAAGTACCAACTTTAGACCCCAACGTTAGACCCCCAAGTGCCAACTTTAGACCCCAACTTTCGACCCCCAAGTGCCAACTTTAGACCCCCTGGTGCCAACTTTAGACCGCAGCTGTAGACCCCCAAGTGCCAACTTTAGACCCCAACTTTAGACCCCAAGTACCAACTTTAGACCCCCAAGTGCCAACTTTAGACCCCAACTTTAGACCCCGAGGGTGCCAACTTTCGACCCCCCGGTGCCAACTTTAGACCCCATCTTTAGACCCCCAAGTGCCAACTTTAGACCCCAACGTTAGACCCCCAAGTGCCAACTTTAGACCCCAACTTTAGACCCCCAAGTGCCAACTTTAGACCCCCTGGTGCCAACTTTAGACCGCTGCTGTAGACCCCCAAGTGCCAACTTTAGACCCCAACTTTAGACCCCCAACTGCCAACTTTAGACCCCCAAGTGCCAACTTTAGACCCCAACTTTAGACCCCCAAGTGCCAACTTTCGACCCCCCGGTGCCAACTTTAGACCCCATCTTTAGACCCCCAAGTGCCAACTTTAGACCCCAACGTTACACCCCCAAGTGCCAACTTTAGACCCCAACTTTAGACCCCCAAGTGCCAACTTTAGACCCCCCGGTGCCAACTTTAGACCCCAACTTTAGACCCCCCTGTGCCAACTTTAGACCCCAACTTTAGACCCCCAAGTGCCAACTTTAGACCCCCAAGTGCCAACTTTAGACCCCGATTTTAGACCCCCAAGTGCCAACTTTAGACCCCCCTGTGCCAACCTTAGACCCCAACTTTAGACCCCCCGGTGCCAACCTTAGACCCCAACTTTAGACCCCCAAGTGACAACTTTAGACCCCCTGGTGCCAACTTTAGACCGCAACTTTAGACCCCCAAGTACCAACTTTAGACCCCCAAGTGCCAACTTTAGACCCCAACTTTAGACCCCGAGGGTGCCAACTTTCGACCCCCCGGTGCCAACTTTAGACCCCATCTTTAGACCCCCAAGTGCCAACTTTAGACCCCAACTTTAGACCCCCAAGTGCCAACTTTAGACCCCCTGGTGCCAACTTTAGACCGCAGCTGTAGACCCCCAAGTGCCAACTTTAGACCCCAACTTTAGACCCCCAAGTGCCAACTTTAGACCCCCAAGTGCCAACTTTAGACCCCAACTTTAGACCCCCAAGTGCCAACTTTCGACCCCCCGGTGCCAACTTTAGACCCCATCTTTAGACCCCCAAGTGCCAACTTTAGACCCCAACGTTACACCCCCAAGTGCCAACTTTAGACCCCAACTTTAGACCCCCAAGTGCCAACTTTAGACCCCCCGGTGCCAACTTTAGACCCCAACTTTAGACCCCCCTGTGCCAACTTTAGACCCCAACTTTAGACCCCCAAGTGCCAACTTTAGACCCGCCTGTGCCAACCTTAGACCCCAACTCTAGCCCCCCCGGTGCCAACCTTAGACCCCACCTTTAGACCCCCAAGTGACAACTTTAGACCCCCTGGTGCCAACTTTAGACCCCAACTTTAGACCCCCAAGTGCCAACTTTAGACCCCTAAGTGCCAACTTTAGACCCCAACTTTAGACCCCCAAGTGCCAACTTTCGACCCCCCGGTGCCAACTTTAGACCCCAATTTTAGACCCCCAAGTGCCAACTATAGACCCCAACTGTAGACCCCAACTACACATGGAGTTTCATATATTCGGGTATGCTGCGCGGACAACCATGAGGAACGGGGGTATATGGCACCCGCGTCCGTGCTTGATCAATAGCAAATACGAATGGAATCCATTGTGGAGTTGTATCAAAGACCGTTTGCTTGGCGCGCGCCCGGCATCCAAATCATCTATCTCAATGCTTTGACGACGTCGTACCGAGCTTGGGGCACCCTTTTCACAGTTGCAAAAGCAGAAATCATTCATGCATGATTGGAAGAAGTGGTGGTTAGGGAGTGGAATGACAATATGAAACTCTCTTGGAATGATTGCTCTCATGGGCACTAAAATAAGTGCCGAAATCCCATTGTGCTAGGCTAGATCAGAAAATCCCATACAGACACATGCCCCCAAAATGTTGGAGATGCAATGAGCACTTGTGGTTCCATTTGACCTGAACTGCCTGCGCGAAGCATCTTCACGTCGGAATGGGCCTGGTCTGCACGGATGGCCTTGGTAGCAGGCAGACAAGAAGACTTTTGAACAATGCTGGGTTGTAAAGGATCCATTTATACAGCAAATGCTGCCTACAATCAGGGTGCGAATCAACAAATAGGAGCTTTTGGCAAGCCAAAAATTGCCCACTGCGGTACAAATGGGTTCAAAACGGCCCTTTTGGGGGCCAGTGAGCACCAATAGCATTTTGCGCAACATAGGGTCCCATTGTCACCAAATAATCACCCAAATGGTCTATGATGGTCACCCAAACATGGCATTTTTTCAACCAACCCATGGCGGCCTGAAAAGAGCAGAGTCGCTGGTGACGCTTCAATGGGGGGAGGGGGGATGGAGCCAAGGAGCTCAACCATTCGTTGGGGATTCCAGACAGAAGAATAAAATTGACTGGGCCCAAATGGTAGCACAATGCCGGTTGTAGGGTAAATAAGTCCGCCACCCAAAGCGTTGCCGAGGTATTGGGAGTTAGAGGGGTCAACATCGAAGATTTCATCGTGAGATATTTTTGTCTCCCGGAATGATGATACTACAATGGGCTACACATTGAGTTTCATACAGTCGGGTATGCTGAGCGGACAACCATGAGGAACGGGGGTATATGGCACCCGCGTCCGTGCTTGATCAATAGCAAATACAGATGGAATCCATTGTGGAGTCGTATCAAAGACCAAACCTTAAGCAAAAAGGTAGTTGCATTGGATTTAATACCCACTTTATGGGCCAGAGTGTACATCATTTTGTTCTGTGGAGGAGCTGCTGCTAATGGTGCTGCTAAGGGCGACAACACAAAAATTATGTACTCGAAAGTAGACCCAATGCCTCATCTACTGGGAGTGATATATCCAGGCTCTGAAGGAAAATGAATGCCGAATTACAGCATGAACTGGACGAATCGTATCACCCATGAAATGGGCGGCGCCTGCTAGCATGTCTCGGTTGCCGAAGCCCCAAACAGCACATTTTCGCCAGAGGAAAATGGTGCCACCCCCTGCCTGTATTCGATTGGATGCTTTTGCATCCCTAGACAGCTAAGAGCTTCTTGGAAGAGATTATCTTTGCTCTCACTCGCTCATCATCATTTTCATAAATTCCTGATAATTGAGCTGCACGATGACCCACAATTATGCGCATAGGACATGAAACCCTAGCCTTGTGCAACCCAAAAGATGACTACTTGCGCCAAATGACTGCCTTCGCAGTTGTGAAGCCTTTTCTGCAATCAACGATAAACCATACAAACACACGTGCTTGCTTAACAAAAACAATGAGACCAGCCCCAAAATGCCACCCCTTAACTTTTCCCTCCTCTTGGCACTTATCCGCTAGATGTTATGCTTTTGCCAATATGTGGACACAACATAACACAACACATCGACATACACACACCCATCACAACACAAAATATTGTGACTGCATATTACATCGCACAGCTAGCAGCGCTGTGCATGAATGAAAAATCTGTCCCACCATACCTAGCCATCCCACAGCGAAACCCTGCCCCCTTGGTCCTTGCTCTCGTTGTCCAGAGGGCTCCAATAAAAACAAGCCGTGGCTATTCTGCAAAAAAATGCCTGGTTACCCATTGCCGTTGCTCTTATTGAGACGACACATGCATGGGAGACCTGGAGGAGGAGTACGCATCTTGAGCTTGCCAAACCGTTCTTCTGCAGCTCAATCGTACAGCTACTCTCTGTTTATCAGCATCGCAAATAGAGCTGTCAAACTGCGTGGGTGGGTGCTAAATTTCAGCTGCGGGAATTCATGCTACTCCAAGGACCGATTATAAGGCAAGGGGGGGCTTTGAGCGTCCAAACACCCACCCAGCCAAAAGAAATCTCGACCAAAATTTTGGTTCAAGAAAAATCAATTTTGAATCAGCGCTTCCCCACCAACCCCCCTCCCCACACAACTTAAATCGTTATTTAAAAGGTCCCTGTCCTACGCCTGCTCAGAAGAGGAAAAAGTGTCACACGCCCGTCGGAAAACTCGAATCAGGACCAACTGTGCTTCCTCACCCTAAAAGCAGCACACGTTGCAATCACCACCAATATCCGCCTCCCTAATCATTATGTCAACCTCCTTGTCGGACAACTGATCGCCAAGATTGGTCATTGGCCGCTGGCCCTCCGCCAGGGTACTGTGGAAGGCACTGGGCTATTAAGGTCCTGGACGCGACTGAGTAACATCGGTAAAGCAGTTACGGGGTAGAGCAAACAAATCAAAATCTTCATTCTGGGCCAATTCAGGGTTCCCTCACCTGACCAACACAGAACAAACACAAGAAAGCGGGAGATTGCTCATTGGCCAGCCCAATCACAGTGACCTCTTTGATCTCTACTCCAGAACCAATAGGTATTACAGTGCTCGATGGAAATTCATGCAGCAGGCAACACAGCTTTTTTTTTTTTTGAAAGGCGCATGTGGTTGCGGCCCCACCTGTGCAGCTTTCGTCCACAAAAGTCCAAAGATGCAATCCTGCAGGAGTAAAGCACACTCTTTCTGCTCGGCATACATGAAAATGCTGCATTCTCGTGGAACCATGTGCAGATTCCAAGAAGATTTCACGATGGTTCTGCCACCAAAGTGTAAACGGGTCGAGGGTCGCAGACAGGGGATGCGGGAATGGAGGCCAAAGGGGTAATGCTGAGACTTTTGGCGAGCGGCCCCTCAAAGTCATGGTAAGGTGGTGAAATGGTGACCTGATCATCGCCAGTCAGTTGCAAGACACCAATAAGAGACACCCTCATTACCTTCTACAAACCACAAGTGACCACCCAAATGCCACCAGAAAGCCAAAGAATGCTGGGCGACACTCTCCTGCTTGTTTGACGTTGCTCGGCCAGCGAACGTCTGGCCCCGAGGTTGCTTGTCCAATGCCTAGTTTCTGATTTTTTAGTTTCATGGATCTCATGCAAAATTTGCTTCAAGCCAGACAGGCCCTGATTTCTCATTTCTCTTCACAACTGTTGATAAGTTGTCTTTAAAACTGGGATTGGGTGTACAATGTAGTAGCAGGTTCTGCCACGTTGTGGTGGGGAGGTCCAGAACCACGGGGACACACGGGTACTATATCTATCCGCAACCTGTATCCAAAGCCACCCAAGTGCAACATCATTGTGTGTTGCCCTGTATTGAGTGCCTCGTTCTGTGTTGGAAAATATTGGGGGTTTCATTTTCGGGTGATGGAAATCGTGGAAGATCCTGTGAGGCTAACCAACCTAATGACGACCTTTTTTCCATTACGGCTCGAACCAGAAAAATTCAAGATCGACTCAGCCCCTCCCTGGAACATACCCCAACGAGATATATCAACCAGTTGCAAGCCATGGACAAGGGGATAAACCATGCAGGCAAATGGTTCATCCTGTGTGTACAGCTGTTACTTGTCGATCAAATGACAACCATGGTTCCCTGCCTTGGCTTGGTACACTATGCTGCGGTGTTGTAGCTGGGCTGCCCGTGTTTGGGTTTGGGGGGTGTTGCAAGGTATTATGTGTTTTCTTTACAGTGAAAATGGTTATAATTGTCGCATGTGACCATAATCAGGTGATGGGGTGCTCATCCAGGGGCTGCACACAGCCACATACAACCACAGTCCTTTGGGAAGGGGGCTGGATGCAGCAACATCATTTGTACAGTTTCACAGCCTTTCTTCCCACACCACGGGTGAAACAGCAGCACAGGGTGCACGCACAACAATACGGGTCCGAGTCAGGTGGACACTCAAATATCAGCATAGCATGACAGGGGTGGGACGTGATGCTCGTCATGAGCCCAGACGTTGTGCTACTCTCAATGTGTTGCAATCAGTTTGTCCTATCGATGTGTCACTATCAATTTTGCACTGTAACTTCGTGTTGGTGTTTCCACTGTGGAGGGGTGCACAGGGGTAGCAGGAGTGGATATAACAGCAGTGGCTAGGTGCGCACTATAACCAACTATTACCGACATTGGGCTGACACTTGCCATCACCCACACCCTACCTCCCCCAGGCACAAGAGCGTGCTCCAACACTGACAAGAAGTGAAGCAAAACAATTAGATGCCTATTGCACAAGAAAACAAAACCTGTTGCACGGTGGTGGGTAATGTTGAGATAAGACAGCAGAGAAATGCGTCTCAAAGAGGTCTGGAAAAATGGGCATTGTGGAATTTGTCATTCGTCAGTTTTGGGGCTACCCTGCACCCCACCCTCAACTCCACCAAATAAATGCGGGGCACCCCTGAAGGGTAGAATACAGTCCTTCGACAGTGGGCGAAGAGGGGACGAGAAACCAGCTGAATTGACAAAAAATCCATCCTGTGGAACGTGGTGCCGAAAATGCCAAAAAAGAGTTCCAACTGGCACACTCAACTCTGACCCCTAATCAAGACTGAATATTGGGACCGAGCTGGTGGGAAAGGGAACATTAGCTATGACTGGTGAGGGACATCAAGAATGATTCACACAGTGACGGCTTTTGACAAAGTGAAATGAGCTTGCAAGTGAACCCCAGCACCACGAGGCCCACTTTCAAGGCCTTTTGGACTCTGTACATACTAGGGTGGAGGAAAGCTAATTGGGGGTTGCAACTGGGGGTTGGGGGATGGCGATTGAGGGTTGCATGCATGTGGTTGTGTGTTTCGTATTCCCCTCCCCTCTTTTTGCATTGGCAACTGGCTTTCGCTTCATCGCGATCCTATTATTGCATGAATGTCACTGTATTTTTTGCCTTCCCCTCTCTCTTTGAGTTTGCAATGGCTTTCGCTTCACCGCGATCCCATTATTGCATGACTGTCATTGTCTGTTTTGTATTCCCCTCCCCCTTTACGTGTTTGCAAATGGCTTTCGCTTCACCGCGATCCCATTATAGCATGAATGTCATTGTCTGTTTTGTGTTCCCCTTCCCCTTTATGAGTTTGCAAATGGCTTTCGCTTCACCGCGATCCCATTATTGCATGACTGTCATTGTCTATTTTGTATTCCCCTCCCCCTTTACGTGTTTGCAAATGGCTTTCGCTTCACCGCGATCCCATTATAGCATGAATGTCACTATCTGTTTTGTATTCACCTCCCCCCTTTTGTGTTTGCAAATGGCTTTCGCTTGACCACGGTCCCATTCATTTTTGACTGCATAAGTTCCAATTTTTGACTGCATAGGTTTGCAGAGAGGATGGACATTGGGGGTTGTATGCATGTAATTGCGCGTCCCAACCACCCTCCGGTTATTTCTTTGCCGCGTGAGTTCCAACACTTGCTTTAGTTAGAGGGCGGCAAAGAGCTCGTTGACACGGGGAAGTCAAGCCGCACATGGAGTGTAGCCACCGTTTCCCTTCGTTTGGCCGTTTTGAATGTGTTCTAGGGCTTTTTTGGCCCAAAAATGGCTGTGTTTGACCCTAAACTGCAGTTTTTGAAACTGAGGTCCGCCACTTGCGAATCCCGTTCCCCGCCAAGGAAAAATACCTAGTACAAGGTGACATCCACAAGTGCAAAAGGATGAGCACAACATATTATACCAATACACAACCATTCTAAGGACACGAAGAAAACAAACTACAATCGGCTTTCGCTTCACCGCGATCCCGTTTCATATGCATTAGGCACGTGATGATTCATTGATGCCTTGCTTGAGTGCGATGGCCCCCGCCACCACAATGGCCGGTAGCAGGTAAGAGGGGCTTTGCGGGCAGATGCTACAGGACTCAAGCCATGCACATTCGGGTACGGCGAGGGTGGGGGGTTAGGCGAGGGTTGTCGGAGTTCAGGCGTCGAAGAAATAAATGGAGGGTGGTTGGGAACTTATAGGGGCTAAAATGTGTCGAAAATGGGCCCAAAAAGAGGTCATTGGGCCCACTACTTGGGTGTGAACCCCACTAGACAGTGACCAAAGGTGTTCGTTCAACATCTACATTGGTTTCCGTGCCAATTCCCCCCTACAAGGACATGCTAGGCAACTGTAACTACCCAAAAATGGCATTTTCTGGTCATTTTTGACAGATTTTGAAACCTGGGTGCGCTACCCGCGAAGCCCGTTGCCGGTCGCCACCGTCGAGTTTCTCGCTCAAACTTTGTGTGATTGTACTTCACACCCATAGGTATCATGCACCAAAATTTCAACCGAATCCAAAGCACCACGACGGAGTTCTGATTTTTAGCCATTTCGCGCGTGCTGCTGCTTGCTTGCTTGCTTGCTGCTTGCTTGCTGCTTGCTGCTTGCTGCTTGCTGCTGCTAGACCTGGTAGGTCCACCCTGGACACTAAAAAGGGTTATAAAACCAAGACTGGTTCCACCAGCTCGGTGACCCTAACCCTAATCAAGACTGAATATTGGGACCGAGCTGGTGGGGGAGGGAACATCAGCTATGACTGGTGAGGGACATGAAGAATGATTCACGCATTGATGGCTCTTTTGACAAAGTGAAATCAGCTTGCAAGTGAACCCCATCACCACGGGGCCCACTATCAAGGCTTTTTGGACTTCTGAGGGGCCAAAATGCCCCGAAATGGGCTCAAAATGGGCTCATTTCACCCACTTGTGCACCCCAAATGGTCTTGGATGAGGTTTCGAAAAATGCGTTTTGGACCCATTTTTGACCCATTTTTGGTCCCAAAACAGCCCATTTTCAAGGCATTTTGGGATTTTCGGAGGACCAAAATGGGCCACCGCAAGCTCAAAACGGTCCAAAAACACTTGTTTTAGCGTCGCACATGGTCTAGGATCCTTTTTGAGAAAAGTCATCTTTTTGCCCCTACTGGACCCTGTTGACCCATTTCGGCATCCACCTGTTTGGGCTTGAGCTTGCAGCTTGCCGCAGCCTAGTGGGCCTAGGTATTGGGGTCTAGGCGTCCGTTTGGGCAATTCTGAGGGGTGGAAACCACATAAAGTGGGGGGTTGCGGGTGGAGTAGGTGCCCTCGGAATCGCATTTGGAGCCATGTAGCCCAAGATATGGCCTGTTCTTGGTTTGTGGCTGTCGGCATTTGGACCTTCTGGGGGCCTTTTTGGGCCGTTTCCGGGACATATCATGGAGTTAGAGGGCCGCAAAGAGCTCGTTGACACGGGGAAGTCAAGCCGCAGGTGAAGGGTACCCACCGTTTCCCTTCATTTTGCCTTTGTGAATGTGTTCCAGGGCTTTTTTGGCCCAAAAATGGCTGTATTTCGCCCTAAACTGCTTGCGAATCCCGTTCCCGGCCGCCAGCGTTGAGTTTCTTGCTCAAACCTTGTGTGCTTGTACTTCACACCCATAGGTATCATCCACCAAAATTTCACCGGAATCTGAAGCACCACGGCAGAGTTCTGATTTTTCCCCATTTCGCGCGTGCTGCTGCTTGCTTGCTGCTTGCTGCTGCTTGCTGCTGCTTGCTGCTGCTGCTGCTAAACCTGGTAGGTCCACCCTAGACATAAAAAGGGTTATAAAACCAAGACTGGTTCCACCAGCTCGGTGACCCTAACCCTAACCCTAACCCTAACCTGGGGGGGGGGGGGGGTTCATGAAGTGACGGTTCCCCGTAGGAAGCCTGGCTACTGCACGTGCGCACAAGAGGCGATGCACAAAGCGCAGGAAGAAAAGGGCTCGTCCCTGGTGAAACCCCCTTGGGGGGGGGGGGGGGTTGCACCACAAAACTGTGCCATACTATCACGGTGTAAATCAGCTTCGGGGCCTTTGGCGCCTTGCAAAAATTTTCTTCGGTGCCTAGGATTTTCTATGCTTTTTGGGGCAGGTGACGGTTCCCCTCCTGGGGGGGGGGGGATTGCAAGGGGCGGGAGATTTCAAAGGGGGGGGGGGGTGCATGTACAAATCGACAATTACTGGATCAGAGGTCAATGATTTTCGCCACAACTGGCCACTGAAAAGGGGAGATTTGCACCAAACATGATTGCCTTTGGAATGCGCGGTGTCTGAATTACAACACATAAAACAGAGGGGGCACAGATATTGATGGTGCATTATCCGTTGCATCCTTCCTTACCGACAACACACACCTAAGCGGGGCCAAATGCCGTCCCACCCAACCCCCCACCCCCCCAACCCTCAGATGGAGGGATTTCAAGAGGGGCCATGAAGCAACGAATACTTAGCTCGCGATCATCCCCGTGTCACAGACGATCGGTCATGGCTCAAATTGTTCTGTCACGCTGCAGCGCTTCTCTTCCAAGTTCGAGTGTTATGAAAGTTCCATCTGTACGGGCATTGTCCTGCTGCACTGCATTTCAAGAGTGGGGGGGGGGGGGTCAAGGAACCATGTCGTACCCGGTAGCAGGCAACGTGGCGTAGTGCCGAATCATGATGACCCAAACAGGGAAGCGGTTGACACCAACTTCAAAAGCCTTGGGCATGACAATGTGGAACAAACCCTCCGCTAGCATCACACTGCATTGAACTTTATGCCGGGCTTGTGCTGGGCTTCACTGGAGAATCAAAGCAAACGAACGACAATGAAAGTGAGCACACAAGTGCAAGGGCATCACCAACTGTCATCATCTTTCGACCTCCTCATCCCCGAGACATGTGCTATAAATCTCCTTTATGTTGGTACATCCCAGTGCAGCGTTCAGTGTCCGGTTGACAATGCCGATCCACACACTGGATGCAAGGTTTGCTCACGCCGTTCAGGAGGCATTGTAACTTGCAATGCCGTGCACCACAGGTGGCTGACTTAGCATAGCATTCGGCGCAAGGTCTTGTGAAATGAAATGGCTCCCCCATTGCTCTACGAATGACGCATTCCTCGTTAAGATACAGCTTCAGTGGGTTGTAGCAGCCACGGCTAAATCCACTCATAACTTGTCGGAACGTAGGTCTGTTTCGGTCCAACGTTAGCTTGTCTTGCGCCGAACAACGATCAATTTCCGAAAGTTCTGTGACCTGCGGCCCTCCAAAAGATTGAAAGCATTCGTTCAGCACAAAATGGGAAATAAAGCAAATCAACACGATCACTACATGCATTGCCATGACACAAAACTGCAAAAACATGAATAGAGACTCGGAAAGTGAGCAACAGGCAACACGGCTTGCGGTCTTGCAATGCCATGCACGTGCTACTGTCACATCCTCGCACAGTGTTGCTGTTGGTACACTCAAAAAAAGTGTGTGAACATGCTTTTTGCATGTCATTGTATGCTTCTTGTCTTTTGCATCTGGTGAGTCTCTCCTTAAACTGAAAACTTTAGCAGCATGCCACTTGCATCTTTGCAATTCATGCAGGGCGGCGGTTGGACTGGGGAACGGAAATACGCAGCCAACGAGCACTGGGAAATGGTCATCCGTAAGACAATGCACACAGGGTAGACATGGAACAACAACTCCCGGGGAGGGGGGGAGCCCCCCCTGCCAGAATGAAATGAAAGCAAAACCCCGATCCCCCCACCCAAACCCCCTCTGTGTAGCACAACACAATAGAAGCACCTCCTCAGGAGCCCACAAGCCCATTATGCTCCTACGCCAGAGCGAAAAATGGAGAAGGGAATGATGGGTTAGGGCTGGTCTAGGGCCTTGTAATAAGGAGGGCACTACACACGTGTACAGTGGGAGGGCTGCGAGGTTATGGGGGGATTACGGTGGTTTTTCACTTCAGCTCTGCACCCACCAATGCAGGCCACATCAATCTGTTTGCATATTTGCATTCCCGTAATTAGGGCTGATGGGTCGCGCCACCACAATGACTGTGCTCTATTCACATGCTAAGCGATTCCCATGCCACTCCAGAGCTGGGCCCTGCCTTTGAGGTTTCGGGGGGGTGTTACCCTGCACCATGACCCCCTCGACGACCCCTGTGAGTGCTAGGGACCGGCAGCTGGGTACTACGTGTCTTCCCATGTGCTGCTGCCTACGGCACCGTGCCAGACTGGCCCGTGGCCAGCTTGATCCTGTACTACGGAGGGGATCTGCCTTTGTTGCGCAGGGTCACCATTGTGCTCTCTTGGTTCTCAGATTCAGCACTGACTCCCCTTGGATCAAGCTCGTGTTAAGGACAGAGTCACCATGAGGGAACGTTTGCTTGGCGCACGCCCGGCATCCAAATCATCTATCTCAATGCTTTGACGACGTCGTACCGAGCTTGGGGCACCCTTTTCACAGTTGCAAAAGCAGAAATCATTCATGCATGATTGGAAGAAGTGGTGGTTAGGGAGTGGAATGACAATATGAAACTCTCTTGGAATGATTGCTCTCATGGGCACTAAAATAAGTGCCGAAATCCCATTGTGCTAGGCTAGATCAGAAAATCCCATACAGACACATGCCCCCAAAATGTTGGAGATGCAATGAGCACTTGTGGTTCCATTTGACCTGAACTGCCTGCGCGAAGCATCTTCACGTCGGAATGGGCCTGGTCTGCACGGATGGCCTTGGTAGCAGGCAGACAAGAAGACTTTTGAACAATGCTGGGTTGTAAAGGATCCATTTATACAGCAAATGCTGCCTACAATCAGGGTGCGAATCAACAAATAGGAGCTTTTGGCAAGCCAAAAATTGCCCACTGCGGTACAAATGGGTTCAAAACGGCCCTTTTGGGGGCCAGTGAGCACCAATAGCATTTTGCGCAACATAGGGTCCCATTGTCACCAAATAATCACCCAAATGGTCTATGATGGTCACCCAAACATGGCATTTTTTCAACCAACCCATGGCGGCCTGAAAAGAGCAGAGTCGCTGGTGACGCTTCAATGGGGGGAGGGGGGATGGAGCCAAGGAGCTCAACCATTCGTTGGGGATTCCAGACAGAAGAATAAAATTGACTGGGCCCAAATGGTAGCACAATGCCGGTTGTAGGGTAAATAAGTCCGCCACCCAAAGCGTTGCCGAGGTATTGGGAGTTAGAGGGGTCAACATCGAAGATTTCATCGTGAGATATTTTTGTCTCCCGGAATGATGATACTACAATGGGCTACACATTGAGTTTCATACAGTCGGGTATGCTGAGCGGACAACCATGAGGAACGGGGGTATATGGCACCCGCGTCCGTGCTTGATCAATAGCAAATACAGATGGAATCCATTGTGGAGTTGTATCAAAGACCAAACCTTAAGCAAAAAGGTAGTTGCATTGGATTTAATACCCACTTTATGGGCCAGAGTGTACATCATTTTGTTCTGTGGAGGAGCTGCTGCTAATGGTGCTGCTAAGGGCGACAACACAAAAATTATGTACTCGAAAGTAGACCCAATGCCTCATCTACTGGGAGTGATATATCCAGGCTCTGAAGGAAAATGAATGCCGAATTACAGCATGAACTGGACGAATCGTATCACCCATGAAATGGGCGGCGCCTGCTAGCATGTCTCGGTTGCCGAAGCCCCAAACAGCACATTTTCGCCAGAGGAAAATGGTGCCACCCCCTGCCTGTATTCGATTGGATGCTTTTGCATCCCTAGACAGCTAAGAGCTTCTTGGAAGAGATTATCTTTGCTCTCACTCGCTCATCATCATTTTCATAAATTCCTGATAATTGAGCTGCACGATGACCCACAATTATGCGCATAGGACATGAAACCCTAGCCTTGTGCAACCCAAAAGATGACTACTTGCGCCAAATGACTGCCTTCGCAGTTGTGAAGCCTTTTCTGCAATCAACGATAAACCATACAAACACACGTGCTTGCTTAACAAAAACAATGAGACCAGCCCCAAAATGCCACCCCTTAACTTTTCCCTCCTCTTGGCACTTATCCGCTAGATGTTATGCTTTTGCCAATATGTGGACACAACATAACACAACACATCGACATACACACACCCATCACAACACAAAATATTGTGACTGCATATTACATCGCACAGCTAGCAGCGCTGTGCATGAATGAAAAATCTGTCCCACCATACCTAGCCATCCCACAGCGAAACCCTGCCCCCTTGGTCCTTGCTCTCGTTGTCCAGAGGGCTCCAATAAAAACAAGCCGTGGCTATTCTGCAAAAAAATGCCTGGTTACCCATTGCCGTTGCTCTTATTGAGACGACACATGCATGGGAGACCTGGAGGAGGAGTACGCATCTTGAGCTTGCCAAACCGTTCTTCTGCAGCTCAATCGTACAGCTACTCTCTGTTTATCAGCATCGCAAATAGAGCTGTCAAACTGCGTGGGTGGGTGCTAAATTTCAGCTGCGGGAATTCATGCTACTCCAAGGACCGATTATAAGGCAAGGGGGGGCTTTGAGCGTCCAAACACCCACCCAGCCAAAAGAAATCTCGACCAAAATTTTGGTTCAAGAAAAATCAATTTTGAATCAGCGCTTCCCCACCAACCCCCCTCCCCACACAACTTAAATCGTTATTTAAAAGGTCCCTGTCCTACGCCTGCTCAGAAGAGGAAAAAGTGTCACACGCCCGTCGGAAAACTCGAATCAGGACCAACTGTGCTTCCTCACCCTAAAAGCAGCACACGTTGCAATCACCACCAATATCCGCCTCCCTAATCATTATGTCAACCTCCTTGTCGGACAACTGATCGCCAAGATTGGTCATTGGCCGCTGGCCCTCCGCCAGGGTACTGTGGAAGGCACTGGGCTATTAAGGTCCTGGACGCGACTGAGTAACATCGGTAAAGCAGTTACGGGGTAGAGCAAACAAATCAAAATCTTCATTCTGGGCCAATTCAGGGTTCCCTCACCTGACCAACACAGAACAAACACAAGAAAGCGGGAGATTGCTCATTGGCCAGCCCAATCACAGTGACCTCTTTGATCTCTACTCCAGAACCAATAGGTATTACAGTGCTCGATGGAAATTCATGCAGCAGGCAACACAGCTTTTTTTTTTTTTGAAAGGCGCATGTGGTTGCGGCCCCACCTGTGCAGCTTTCGTCCACAAAAGTCCAAAGATGCAATCCTGCAGGAGTAAAGCACACTCTTTCTGCTCGGCATACATGAAAATGCTGCATTCTCGTGGAACCATGTGCAGATTCCAAGAAGATTTCACGATGGTTCTGCCACCAAAGTGTAAACGGGTCGAGGGTCGCAGACAGGGGATGCGGGAATGGAGGCCAAAGGGGTAATGCTGAGACTTTTGGCGAGCGGCCCCTCAAAGTCATGGTAAGGTGGTGAAGTGGTGACCTGATCATCGCCAGTCAGTTGCAAGACACCAATAAGAGACACCCTCATTACCTTCTACAAACCACAAGTGACCACCCAAATGCCACCAGAAAGCCAAAGAATGCTGGGCGACACTCTCCTGCTTGTTTGACGTTGCTCGGCCAGCGAACGTCTGGCCCCGAGGTTGCTTGTCCAATGCCTAGTTTCTGATTTTTTAGTTTCATGGATCTCATGCAAAATTTGCTTCAAGCCAGACAGGCCCTGATTCTCATTTCTCTTCACAACTGTTGATAAGTTGTCTTTAAAACTGGGATTGGGTGTACAATGTAGTAGCAGGTTCTGCCACGTTGTGGTGGGGAGGTCCAGAACCACGGGGACACACGGGTACTATATCTATCCGCAACCTGTATCCAAAGCCACCCAAGTGCAACATCATTGTGTGTTGCCCTGTATTGAGTGCCTCGTTCTGTGTTGGAAAATATTGGGGGTTTCATTTTCGGGTGATGGAAATCGTGGAAGATCCTGTGAGGCTAACCAACCTAATGACGACCTTTTTTCCATTACGGCTCGAACCAGAAAAATTCAAGATCGACTCAGCCCCTCCCTGGAACATACCCCAACGAGATATATCAACCAGTTGCAAGCCATGGACAAGGGGATAAACCATGCAGGCAAATGGTTCATCCTGTGTGTACAGCTGTTACTTGTCGATCAAATGACAACCATGGTTCCCTGCCTTGGCTTGGTACACTATGCTGCGGTGTTGTAGCTGGGCTGCCCGTGTTTGGGTTTGGGGGGTGTTGCAAGGTATTATGTGTTTTCTTTACAGTGAAAATGGTTATAATTGTCGCATGTGACCATAATCAGGTGATGGGGTGCTCATCCAGGGGCTGCACACAGCCACATACAACCACAGTCCTTTGGGAAGGGGGCTGGATGCAGCAACATCATTTGTACAGTTTCACAGCCTTTCTTCCCACACCACGGGTGAAACAGCAGCACAGGGTGCACGCACAACAATACGGGTCCGAGTCAGGTGGACACTCAAATATCAGCATAGCATGACAGGGGTGGGACGTGATGCTCGTCATGAGCCCAGACGTTGTGCTACTCTCAATGTGTTGCAATCAGTTTGTCCTATCGATGTGTCACTATCAATTTTGCACTGTAACTTCGTGTTGGTGTTTCCACTGTGGAGGGGTGCACAGGGGTAGCAGGAGTGGATATAACAGCAGTGGCTAGGTGCGCACTATAACCAACTATTACCGACATTGGGCTGACACTTGCCATCACCCACACCCTACCTCCCCCAGGCACAAGAGCGTGCTCCAACACTGACAAGAAGTGAAGCAAAACAATTAGATGCCTATTGCACAAGAAAACAAAACCTGTTGCACGGTGGTGGGTAATGTTGAGATAAGACAGCAGAGAAATGCGTCTCAAAGAGGTCTGGAAAAATGGGCATTGTGGAATTTGTCATTCGTCAGTTTTGGGGCTACCCTGCACCCCACCCTCAACTCCACCAAATAAATGCGGGGCACCCCTGAAGGGTAGAATACAGTCCTTCGACAGTGGGCGAAGAGGGGACGAGAAACCAGCTGAATTGACAAAAAATCCATCCTGTGGAACGTGGTGCCGAAAATGCCAAAAAAGATTTCCAACTGGCACACTCAACTCTGATGCTGCACCCCTTGCCTAGACCAAGAGCACGCCTTGCCCGTTCTTCGTGATGATCCTGAACATCCGAAGATGACAGGCAGTTAGGTGCTGCCTCGGGGCAGGCAGACACTGGGCTCCGAGCCCGAGTAGAGAGCCAGGCGCAGTTCTCACAGGGAGCGGATTAGTGAGCCGAAAAGTCGACGTGCAAGACCACCCCCGTCGGTGCTTCATGCTTCGGTGTTGGATGGGCTTCTGCCAATTGAGCGCCTTTGTGATTTGGGGGAAGAACAGCTCCATCGCCCTCCCCCCCCCCCGCCACAAGATGAAGCGCTGCGCGCCTTTATAACGGCTCGAGAACTCACTGTGGCTCACAAACCACAGCAACAGCCCACCCAAAAAGCGCAAGTCCCCTTCGGAGGTCGGTACCCTACCCATTGCCCAGCCCGTCTTTGTCTCACTCGTACGCAAACGGTTCACGCTTGCAGCTTCGTTGGTGGCTGCCAAAGTCTCCCAGTTGCCGAGTGTTAGCACACAAGGAAGGGTGGTCGCAGCTGGCACAAATTGAATGTAAGCAGGGCTGGCTCCCATGCCAGCATAAATCCCAGGACGTGGTGTGCAGGTGCAGTGTGAGACTGACCATCAAGCCTCGGTAGACTGCCACAAAGAACACGTGTGTACCCCGGACCCCCAGATTTTGAGCACCCTGCACCACCTATACTTCAAAACAATCACCTGGTTTTGCAACACAGGGGGCGTTTTCGCACAGCGCGGGCACAGCGCCAATTATTACAGTGATTATCAGGGTAACAGCCCTGAAAACCACCCACCTGCGGAATCATGCACAATCAATTCAAAACTCAAAAATTCAAACACCTGATGCTTGCCATGGGTCCCAGGGACCTAAATTCTGCCCCCTATAGCCCCTTCCACTGCAGCAGCCATTCAATGAGGTCCTTGAAATCTTCTGAACTTACCGAACTCCCGGTGGTGGAGAACGGCCAACTTTTCGCACAGCGCGCGCACAGCACACGGTACGCCCCCACACAATTCACCCAATTCGTGGCACTGTTTTCATATTGTACCCCGCCCCCCCAGCTTTTGTCAGGCCAGTGCCCTCCCTGGGGGGGGGGGGTTCATGAAGTGACGGTTCCCCGTAGGAAGCCTGGCTACTGCACGTGCGCACAAGAGGCGATGCACAAAGCGCAGGAAGAAAAGGGCTCGTCCCTGGTGAAACCCCCTTGGGGGGGGGGGGGGGTTGCACCACAAAACTGTGCCATACTATCACGGTGTAAATCAGCTTCGGGGCCTTTGGCGCCTTGTAAAAGTTTTCTTCGGTGCCATGCTTTTTGGGGCAGGTGAAGGTTCCCCTCCTGGGGGGGGGGGGGATTGCAAGGGGCGGGAGATTTCGGAGGGGGGGGGGGGGTGCATGTACAAATCGACAATTATTGGATCAGAGGCACGGGGGGGCCGTCTCCTCGCTTTTGTACGCAACTGCCCCCCCCAGTAGAAGTGGGCCGAAGGCCCCTGGGGGGGGGGGGGGGGGGGGGGGGGGGGGGCATTGGAGGGGGGGGTTCAGGGAGGGGCGATGGGGGGGGGGGGGGTTGGGAGGGTCGGTTGGGGGGGGGGTCCCAGGTGGGGCAATTTGGGGTGGTGGGGGGGGGGGGCACAGGCTCCCGTTACCTCCCCTTGCCCTCCCTCTGGGGTGAGAGCTAGGGCTAGGGTTAGGGCTAGGGTTAGGGCTACGGTTAGGGTTAGGGTTAGGGTTAGGGTCATGGGTAGGGTGAGGTGGAGGGTTAGGAGCAGGCTGAGGGTTGGGGTGGGTGTTAGAGTCAAGGTTGGGTTCAAGTATAGCGTTGGGGTGCTCCGCCGCCTGTACGGGGAGGATTGCTACGTTGGCAGGGGAATGAAAAAAAATTTTCGGGCGCCTTCGGCGCCACCATATGTATGGCCGGTAGCTATTGACCCTTGGTAACTAAGTGGGCCCGGAGGGCAGGGAAGGGGGGGGGGGGGGTGGTGCATGTACAAATCGACAATTACTGGATCAGAGGTCAATGATTTTCGCCACAACTGGCCACTGAAAAGGGGAGATTTGCACCAAACATGATTGCCTTTGGAATGCGCGGTGTCTGAATTACAACACATAAAACAGAGGGGGCACAGATATTGATGGTGCATTATCCGTTGCATCCTTCCTTACCGACAACACACACCTAAGCGGGGCCAAATGCCGTCCCACCCAACCCCCCACCCCCCCAACCCTCAGATGGAGGGATTTCAAGAGGGGCCATGAAGCAACAGATACTTAGATCGCGATCATCCCCGTGTCACAGACGATCGGTCATGGCTCAAATTGTTCTGTCACGCTGCAGCGCTTCTCTTCCAAGTTCGAGTGTTATGAAAGTTCCATCTGTACGGGCATTGTCCTGCTGCACTGCATTTCAAGAGTGGGGGGGGGGGGGGAGGTCAAGGAACCATGTCGTACCCGGTAGCAGGCAACGTGGCGTAGTGCCGAATCATGATGACCCAAACAGGGAAGCGGTTGACACCAACTTCAAAAGCCTTGGGCATGACAATGTGGAACAAACCCTCCGCTAGCATCACACTGCATTGAACTTTATGCCGGGCTTGTGCTGGGCTTCACTGGAGAATCAAAGCAAACGAACGACAATGAAAGTGAGCACACAAGTGCAAGGGCATCACCAACTGTCATCATCTTTCGACCTCCTCATCCCCGAGACATGTGCTATAAATCTCCTTTATGTTGGTACATCCCAGTGCAGCGTTCAGTGTCCGGTTGACAATGCCGATCCACACACTGGATGCAAGGTTTGCTCACGCCGTTCAGGAGGCATTGTAACTTGCAATGCCGTGCACCACAGGTGGCTGACTTAGCATAGCATTCGGCGCAAGGTCTTGTGAAATGAAATGGCTCCCCCATTGCTCTACGAATGACGCATTCCTCGTTAAGATACAGCTTCAGTGGGTTGTAGCAGCCACGGCTAAATCCACTCATAACTTGTCGGAACGTAGGTCTGTTTCGGTCCAACGTTAGCTTGTCTTGCGCCGAACAACGATCAATTTCCGAAAGTTCTGTGACCTGCGGCCCTCCAAAAGATTGAAAGCATTCGTTCAGCACAAAATGGGAAATAAAGCAAATCAACACGATCACTACATGCATTGCCATGACACAAAACTGCAAAAACATGAATAGAGACTCGGAAAGTGAGCAACAGGCAACACGGCTTGCGGTCTTGCAATGCCATGCACGTGCTACTGTCACATCCTCGCACAGTGTTGCTGTTGGTACACTCAAAAAAAGTGTGTGAACATGCTTTTTGCATGTCATTGTATGCTTCTTGTCTCTTCCATCTGGTGAGTCTCTCCTTAAACTGAAAACTTTAGCAGCATGCCACTTACATCTTTGCAATTCATGCAGGGCGGCGGTTGGACTGGGGAACGGAAATACGCAGCCAACGAGCACTGGGAAATGGTCATCCGTAAGACAATGCACACAGGGTAGACATGGAACAACAACTCCCGGGGAGGGGGGGAGCCCCCCCTGCCAGAATGAAATGAAAGCAAAACCCCGATCCCCCCACCCAAACCCCCTCTGTGTAGCACAACACAATAGAAGCACCTCCTCAGGAGCCCACAAGCCCATTATGCTCCTACGCGACAGCGAAAAATGGAGAAGGGAATGATGGGTTAGGGCTGGTCTAGGGCCTTGTAATAAGGAGGGCACTACACACGTGTACAGTGGGAGGGCTGTGAGGTTATGGGGGGATTACGGTGGTTTTTCACTTCAGCTCTGCACCCACCAATGTAGGCCACATCAATCTGTTTGCATATTTGCATTCCCGTAATTAGGGCTGATGGGTCACGCCACCACAATGACTGTGCTCTATTCACATGCTAAGCGGTTCCCATGCCACTCCAGAGCTGGGCCCTGCCTTCGAGGTTTCGGGGGTGTGTTACCCTGCACCATTACCCCCTCGACGATGCAAGGTTTGCTCACCCCGTTCAAGAGGCATTGTAACTTGCAATGCCGTGCACCACAGGTGGCTGACTTAGCATAGCATTCGGCGCAAGGTCTTGTGAAATGAAATGGCTCCCCCATTGCTCTACGAGCAGCCACGGCTAAATCCACTCATAACTTGTCGGAACGTAGGTCTGTTTCGGTCCAACGTTAGCTTGTCTTGCGCCGAACAACGATCAATTTCCGAAAGTTCTGTGACCTGCGGCCCTCCAAAAGATTGAAAGCATTTGTTCAGCACAAAATGGGAAATAAAGCAAATCAACACGATCACCACATGCATTGCCATGACACAAAACTGCAAAAAAATGAATAGAGACTCGGAAAGTGAGCAGCAGGCAACACGGCTTGCGGTCTTGCAAAATGCCATGCACGTGCTACTGTCACATCCTCGCCCAGTGTTGTTGTTGGTTCACACAAAACAAGTGTGTGAACATGCTTTTTGCATGTCATTGTATGCCTCTTGTCTCTTCCATCTGGTGAGTCTTTTTTTTTATCAAATAGGCCAGTTCTGAATGTGCGAGGTGCTGCATTGGGCCATGTTCAGAGATAAATACAGATTTCGGCAAACCCAGGGTGTGCATACGGGCTTCGGCTCATGGCTAGGCCCCCATGTTTTCCCGTTGAAGTTGGTGTTGTCATGTTAGAGGGATTTCCCACACGTTTGGAGCCCAGTGCGCTTTTTGTCGTTTTGGTAATGGTTGCAACCGGACTTCCCACAAAGTGGGGTCCCACTGCTCCCGTGGTCGTTTCCGTATGAGGTAGATCGTCTGTTGTGCCTACCTAGATGCATCCCAGTATAGGGCTGTTTTTTGTTGGTAGCGGTTTGCGGTATCATGCATCAATTGTATGATGCGAGCCTGCTGGAGCCAAGTGTATAGTGCCCGTTGCGTGTGGTGTGCAAGTAGTAAATCAGTGTCTGTGCGCAGTCTCTCAAACCTCTCGTATGAGAGGAGGTATGTTTTTATGCCTGCGTACCGTCTCATGGTGTCGTGTTTTGCCTGGTCGCACCATGGTCGGCGTTCCAAACACATTGTTGTATAGGTGTTGTGCAGTCGTTGTGCCTCTATGTGTTCCTTCGGCAGGTTTGTAACCAGCAGATGGTATTTCGTCTTGGCCGTGAGTGTGTTGGTGTACACTGTGCGTAGTTCCTGCAAGTGCCGTTGTGCGGTCTCAGGCACAGCAGTATGTTAGTCGTGATTGTACTGATGCCCCGTGTTGTTGCCCACAGTTGGCACACAGGGCAGGTAATCGCTCCCAGGGTGCGCCTGTTCCCCACCACCTTACTTGTCCCCAGAGCTAGAGGGTCCACGCGTTTCGTCTCTAGTGTTTCATGGGGAGCCAACTCACCCAGTGTACCTACGGGGTGTGTTTTTTGTCCACGCACGTGCATGATCCATGCCTTTGCAGACGTGGGCATGATTTGTCCAATGAGGACAATATCGTGTGGTTGTGGTTGCTGAGAATCCATGGATAGGTTGTCACCCATATTCGCAAGGACATCAAAATGGTTGTTTCCTTGTATGTCCTTATAGTCATTATGAGTGGTTGCTTGCTCGAGAGTGCGGTGCCCGGGGGTCCACCGTATGGTGAATCGTTTCGTTGAGGCGTTGTGATAACCTATGTCGCGGTAGTCTTGGTCTTTGACCACCCCTTTTCACTTCATAGGGGTGGCTTTGACCACGCCTTGATTGTCGAGTATGATCTCGTCCCCCTCACTGGCTAGCTCGGAGGCGATTGTCTGAGCCCGGTACACCTGCTGAGGTCCATGTACATAGAATGCTGCACGGTAGTTTCCATTGTATATTCCTCCCCCGTCTCTCCCTTGTCGTTTCGACCTGTCAGTATACCACCTTGTGGTGGTGGGTTCCCCCGTGTAGTGTATGGTGATCCTGTGGAGTTTCTTTTGGTAAGGTAGCGTCTGTGACACCTCAAGGGTTTCTTCAAGGGTTGGTTCGTCGGGTGGGTTCATCCAGCCATAGTCCAGGCGGTTAGTGGCCGCCCGCGTTTTTCCCACGCTTATTTCTTGATCCTCCTCCGAGCTTTCTGAGTCGTACAGGCCCTCAGATAGGGGGTGGTGCTGTCTAGGTTGGGAGATGCGTTGGCCCACCGTGCCCCCTAGGGCTCGGACGGCGTCGATATATTCATATTGGGTTGCGGTGAGTTGCTGTGTGGGGCCGTTGTTTTGTAGTTCGTGCTGCCCGAGTGTGATCCACCGGGTGATGTATGACCACCATAGCTGCCGCAGGCCTAGTCCCCCACGGCTTAGGTTTGTCGTGAGTCGGTGTTTGTTCATTTGTTGTTCTATTACGGGTGTGTCCCTTATGTAATGTAAGAGTATGTTGTCCCATAAAGCCATCCGGGATCTGTTCCCTAGGAAGAGCCCCCTGTACGTCCACCGGGTGACGAGGACGCCGTTGATGATAGCTAGCTTCTCATAGGCATTAAGCGGCAGGGTTTTGTATGCCGCTATGTCATGGTACAGTTGTGTGGTCACCATGTCCCAAGCTGTTTCTTCTTGTGTGGGGTGGGCGAGTACGTGGCCTAGGTAGGTCAGTATGGGTGGGCGCACGGGGATCGGCTGGTGTTGCCAGGTGATAGGCTCTAGCCCATAGTTTTTGGCCCAGTGATTCACTTCGGTTTTGTCTTTGTTGAAGTGCAACCCCATTGTATGTGCCACTTCGTGTAGTGTATCCAGAGTATGCAGTAGTGCGTCCGTCGTAGGTGCACGTACGGCGATGACATCGACGAACACGTACAGGCAAGCATCCGGGCATCGTTCCCTCGTTTCCCATAAGTAGGATGTCGTAGTACAGGAGGAATAGTGTGGGGGAGAGGGGGCACCCCTCTTTCATTCCCCTGGTGGGGCGTATGGGAAGGTCCCGTCCGTGTAGGGATAGTACGGCTGGCGTGTGTTGGTATATTTCCCCCAGCATTCTTATGATGTTTTCTGGTGCCCCGGCCTCCTTGACGATACTGGTCAGCATAGGTCGGGGGACCGAGGGGAATGCCTTGGCTACGTCTAGGAGGGCCACGTATCCGTCTTGTGTGTGTAGGTCGTTCAGTAGTTTCGTGGCGAGGGTGGTGGTGTTTCGGCCTTGTAAGGCCCCGTGTTGTATGTCTAAGACCCCTGGGGTCATGGCCTTTGATATGCGCATCAGGAGGAGGCGAGTGAGTATGCTATATATGGCGGTAGATACGTATATTGGCCTATAGTTGCGTGGGTCCTGTGGGTCCTTTTTTTTTTATATGAGTACTACCAGCGAGCGCAGCCAGGCAACAGGGATGTTTTGTCCGTTCCAGACTTCGATTATTGCCTGGTATAGTTGTTTCTGTAAGTGTTCTGGCAAGTGCCGGAGCAGGTGTGGGGGTACCCCGTCCGGTCCGGCTGATTTGCTCTTAGGCGCCCGCAGGCACTTTAGGTATTCGTCGTATGTTGGGGTTGATGTATTCCATGTATGGTGCCGTACATGTTTCCGTATCAGTCGTTGGCACACGACCTCGTCGTGTGTTGGGTTTCCGGCGAAATCGTTTTAAGACGTGTTGCGTTCCTCCAATCGGGGGTTGAGGCGTGTCTTGCGCAATGAGTCTAGTGCGCCACCTCTTGACCATTTTGTAGAAGTATCCAAATCTGTGTACCGCTGCTCTGCGCAGTTTGCCTATCCGTTTCCGTATGTGGTGTTCTTGTGCCTCTCTTTGTTCCCGTAATCGTGCCGTGGGGTCTGGGGTTTCCGACCATGTTGTGGCCGGCGTCTTAGTGCGCTTAGGGTATCTTGGCCGTGCCGCGTGGGCGATAGCCGACAAGATGCGTCGTGCCGTGTGCAGGGGTGGGTCAGTGTCCTTCACGGGCAGGGTGGACATGGAGTTAGTGAACCGTTGGAAGTGTGTGGTATACCATTTCGAGACGGAGGGCTGCGGGTTCCTATAGGGTGGGCCGGGTGCTCCTATCCTCCAACGGATGCCGAATAACACCAAGGCGTGGTCCGATATGGGCATTTGTATGGTGTCGTAGTAAGTCCACGGTATGTTGGGTATTTGTTGCCTTATCAATATGGCGTCCAGGCGACGCGAGCGTCCATGCCGTGGAAAGTGTGTGTAGCACTGTCGGGGTTCAGCTGGTTGATTGTTTGCGTGCAGCGGCTCGAGGAGCTCTCCGTTGGCAAGGTCTTGCTGCCAAGGGCGTGTCGTCTCGAATGACCATATGTCATCATTGTAGTCCCCCATAATGACGTCGTATGGTTTTAAGGTCTGTAAGAAGAGGTCTACCTCTTGTTTGTCGTGTTCACTGAATTTGGAGTAGACGCGGGCTATAGTCCGCCGGGGGCCATTAGGGAGTTGGAGTCTGAGGGCCCCCGCCAGCCCATTTGGAGAGTATAACGCTTCGAGGACGTGGGGGAGCTAGGTGCTGGGCATATTGCTCTATGTCGAGGAGGGGGACGGGTGGTCCCGGTACGAGACGACACTCTCGGCGGAGCTGAAATATCCTCCGGTGTCCCAGGGTTGGGATGCACGTCGCCACATTGGAGCACCCACTTGCTGTTGTAGCGCGTGCTATAGGGGCTAGTGACCAATATCCTTTGGGTCAGTGTGTTGTAGTAGTGCGTTTGTGTCACTGTGTTGGGTGCGGTCGGCGTGGAGAAGAAGCAGGGGACGTAGAGCAGAAACAGGCAGGGCCGCCACATACGGTAGTTGTGGGGGGCAGGGTGTTGCTTGTTTCTGCGTCTGGAGTGGTGGGGCGGGAAGTACCGCCTGCGCATCCTCCGCATTATAGGATGCAGGTATACAGGTCCGCCCGTATGCATGTGGGGGGACAACAGTAGTTGGAGCAGAACAGTGATCAATTTCCGAAAGTTTTGTGACCTGCGGCCCTCCAAAAGATTGAAAGCATTCGTTCAGCACCAAATGGGAAATAAAGCAAATCAACACGATCACCACATGCATTGCCATGACACAAAACTGCAAAAAAATGAATAGAGACTCGGAAAGTGAGCAGCAGGCAACACGGCTTGCGGTCTTGCAAAATGCCATGCACGTGCTACTGTCACATCCTCGCACAGTGTTGTCCGTGTGGTTGTTGGTTCACACAAAACAAGTGTGTGAACATGCTTTTTGCATGTCATTGTATGCCTCTTGTCTCTTCCATCTGGTGAGTCTTTTTTTTTTCAAATAGGCCAGTTCTGAATGTGCCAGGTGCCGCATTGGGCCATGTTCAGCGATAAATGCAGATTTCGGCAAACCCAAGGTGTGCACACGGGCTTCGGCTGATGGCTGGGCCCCCATGTTTTCCCGTTGAAGTTGGTGTTGTCATGTTAGAGGGATTTCCCACATGTTTGGAGCCCAGTGCGCTTTTTGTCGTTTTGGTAATGGTTGCAACCGGACTTCCCACAAAGTGGGGTCCCACTGCTCCCGTGGTCGTTTCCGTATGAGGTAGATCGTCTGTTGTGCCTACCTAGATGCATCCCAGTATAGGGCTGTTTTTTGTTGGTAGCGGTTTGCGGTATCATGCATCAATTGTATGATGCGAGCCTGCTGGAGCCAAGTGTATAGTGCCCGTTGCGTGTGGTGTGCAAGTAGTAAATCAGTGTCTGTGCGCAGTCTCTCAAACCTCTCGTATGAGGGGAGGTATGTTTTTATGTCTGCGTACCGTCTCATGTGGTCGTGTTTTGCCTGGTCGCACCATGGTCGGCGTTCCAAACACATTGTTGTATAGGTGTTGTGCAGTCGTTGTGCCTCTATGTGTTCCTTCAGCAGGTTTGTAACCAGCAGATGGTATTTCGTCTTGGCCGTGAGTGTGTTGGTGTACACTGTGCGTAGTTCCTGCAAGTGCCGTTGTGCGGTCTCTATGGCGTGTGCATTACAGTAGATCTCACGTGCACGTTGTGAGTGCTGCATAGTAAGTTTCTCTAAGGACCAGAGGTAGTGCTCCCACCGTGTAGTTGCGCTGTCAAGGCACCGTCGTTTTGATGTGTGCTCTTCCTGTGTCGCGTCACTTGTTCTATGTATGTTTGTAAACCATGACACTGCCTCCCCCTCGTTTGCAGCATGCACTGCCTGGAGCCACAGTTCGGGGTCTATGGGCTCATTTGTCGTCGTGTGTGCCTTACGCTTACGGTTCCGGGCACAGCAACACAGTGGCGCTCCAACTTGGTTGCGCGGGTTTTATGCGGTTTCCCGTGGTGGTAGTGGTTGCGCGACAAACCTAGTCAGCCATAGGGGTGATGCAGGCTCCTGTGGTGTGGGGTCGGCCAATTTCCGTCTCAAGGTCTGGACGGCCTAGATCATGCGAAACTGAAAGAGGCCTACCTCTGCCCGTAGCCTGTGTCTTTCTGCTGTGGGTATGGCGTCGATGAGGGATAGCGGGATCAGTAGCCTGGCGCATAACCATAGTTCATGGTTGGTGGCCGTTGTCCGCCATTGGCAGGCGTAGTGGTGGGTCCAGTCGGTCCAGCTCCTACGCCACAGGTCCCAGAATTCACCCTAGGCAATGCAGTATGCTAGTCGTGACTGTACTGATGCCCCGTGTTGTTGCCCACAGTTGGCACACAGGGCAGGTAATCGCTCCCAGGGTGCGCCTGTTCCCCACCACCTTACTTGTCCCCAGAGCTAGGGAGTCCACGCGTTTCGTCTCTAGTGTTTCATGCGGAATCAACTCACCCAGTGTACCTACGGGGTGTGTTTTTTGTCCACGCACGTGCATGATCCATGCCTTTGCAGACGTGGGCATGATTTGTCCAATGAGTACAATATCGTGTGGTTGTGGTTGCCGAGAATCCATGGATAGGTTGTCACCCATATTCGCAAGGACATCAAAATGGTTGTTTCCTTGTATGACCTTATAGTCGTTATGAGTGGTTGCTTGCTCGAGAGTGCGGTGCCCGGGGGTCCACCGTATGGTGAATCGTTTCGTTGAGGCGTTGTGATAACCTATGTCGCGGTAGTCTTGGTCTTTTGACCACCCCTTTTCACTTCATAGGCGTGGCTTTGACCACGCCTTGATTGTCGAGTATGATCTCGTCCCCCTCACTGGCTAGCTCGGAGGCGATTGTCTGAGCCCGGTACACCTGCTGAGGTCCATGTACGTAGAATGCTGCACGGTAGTTTCCATTGTATATTCCTCCCCCCGCTCTCCCTTGTCGTTTCGACCTGTCAGTATACCACCTTGTGGTGGTGGGTTCCCCCGTGTAGTGTATGGTGATCCTGTGGAGTTTCTGTTGGTAAGGTAGCGTCTGTGACACCTCAAGGGTTTCTTCAAGGGTTGGTTCGTCGGGTGGGTTCATCCAGCCATAGTCCAGGCGGTTAGTGGCCGCCCGCGTTTTTCCCGCGCTTATTTCTTGATCCTCCTCCGAGCTTTCTGAGTCGTACAGGCCGTCAGATAGGGGGCGGTGCTGTCTAGGTTGGGAGATGCGTTGGCCCACCGTGCCCCCTAGGGCTCGGACGGCGTCGATATATTTATATTGGGTTGCGGTGAGTTGCTGTGTGGGGCCGTTGTTTTGTAGTTCGTGCTGCCCGAGTGTGATCCACCGGGTAATGTAAGACCACCATAGCTGCCGCAGGCCTAGTCCCCCATGGCTTAGGTTTGTCGTGAGTCGGTGTTTGTTCATTTGTTGTTCTATTACGGGTGTGTCCCTTAAGTAATGTAAGAGTATGTTGTCCCATAAAGCCATCCGGGATTTGTTCCCTAGGAAGAGCCCCCTGTACGTCCATCGGGGGATGAGGACGCCGTTGATGATAGCTACCTTCTCATGGGCATTAAGCGGCAGGGTTTTGTATGCCGCTATGTCATGGTACAGTTGTGTGGTCACCATGTCCCAAGCTGTTTCTTCTTGTGCGGGGTGGGCTAGTACGTGGCCTAGGTAAGTCAGTATGGGTGGGCACTTGCCTTGCGGGAGGCCCACAAGTGGGCGGAAATGCTACACAACCCCTGCATTCTCAGGGATCCCCAAACAAAGGGGGGCGAAATCAGAAATGGCTGCCTAACCCCTACCTTCTGAGGGACCCACAAGTGGGCGGAAATGCTACATAACCCCTGCATTCTCAGGGATCCCCAAACAAAGGGGGACAAAATCAGAAATGGCTGCCAAACCCCTACCTTCTGGGGGGCCCACAAGTGGGCGGAATGCTACATAACCCCTGTATTCTCAGGGATCCCCAAACAAAGCGGACAAAATCAGAATTGGCTGCCTAACCCCTGTCTTCTCGGGGGCCCACAAGTGGGCGGAAATGCTACATAACCCCTACACTGTCGGGGGTCACCAACAAAGGGGAAAACATCAAGGCACAAAAAAAAAAAGAAAAAACATTTCCATTTTGACCCTGATCCTATCCGAGGTCCTGCAGATTGCCCCACCGGGGATTGAACCCATGACCTTGTAGTTGCATAGGCAATGCTTTACCCACTAGGGTATGGGCCATCTCTGGTATACCTCTGCACAGGGGTGGTATTGATATTTGGTCCCAATTGGTTTTCATCCATCATTGGTTTCTCTTGAAGAAAAAAAAAGGAGTATTTTGAGTAGGTAAAAACCCATTTTTTGACCCTCTAGTGGTTCAAGCAAATTTGCCTTAGGGCGCCTTTGGCGCCGATGGTCCGGCCCTTTGGTGCCAATTTCCAGGGGGGGGGGGGTCGGTGTAAAGGACCCGGGCCCGGCGCCACCCCCCTCCCGTGGCGTTGGGTTGCATTGGGTTGCTTGGGGTTGCCTTGGGTTGCGCTGGGTTGGGTTGCGTTGGGTTGTGTAGGGCTGCGTTGGGTTGCGTTAGGCTGCATTGGCTTGCGTTGGGTTGGGTTGCGTTGGGTTGTGTACGGTTGCGTTGGGTTGCGTTGGGTTGCGTTGGGTTCCGTTGGGTTGCGTTGGGTTCCGTTGGCTTGCGGTGGGTTGGGTTGCATTGGGTTGTGTAGGGTTGCCTTGGGTTGCGTTGGGTTGCGTTGGGTTGCAATGGGTTACGTTAGGTTGGGTGGCGTTGGGTTGCGTTGCGTTGCGTTGGGTTGCGTAGGGTTGCGTTGGGTTGCGTTGGGTTGCGTTGGGTTGCGTTGGGTTGCGTTGGGTTGCGTTGGGTTGTGTTGGGTTGCGTTGCGTTGCTTTGGGTTACGTTAGGTTGGGTGGCGTTGGGTTGCGCTGCGTTGCGTTGGGTTGCGTAGGATTGCATTGGGTTGCGTTCGGTTGCGTTGGGTTGCGTTGGGTTGCGTTGGATTACGTTAGGTTGGGTGGCGTTGGGTTGCGTTGTGTTGCGTTGGGTTGTGTAGGGTTGCGTTGCGTTGCGTTGGGTTGCGTTGCGTTGTGTTGGGTTGCGGAGGGTTGCGTTGCATTGTGTTGGGTTGCGTTGGATTGCATTGCATTGGGAAACATTTAGAATCTGTGGAATACCCCTTGAAAAAGTTTGGAAACTTTTGAAAACCGCTTGGAAACATTTGAAAATTTTTCGAACCCCCTTGGAAATGTTTGGAGACGTTTGGAAACCCCACAGAAATACTTGGAAGCTTTTGAAAACTCTTTGCAAAAGTTTGAAAACTTCTGAGAGCCCCTGGGAAAGTGTTGGAAACTGTTGAAACCCACTTGGAAACGTTTGGAGACTGTTGAAAACCCCTTGGAAACGTTTGAATTTTTTTATGAACACCGTTGGAAACATTTGAACACGTTTGGAGACCACTTGCAAACGTTTGGAAAATTTTGACAACACGTTAGAAGCTTTTGGAAACTTTTGGAAACCCCTTCAGGCGCTTGAAAATTTTTGGAAACACTTTGGAAACGGTTGGAACCTTTTGAAAACCGGTCGAAAACTTTTGGAAACTTTTGAAACCCCCTTGCAAAGTTCTGAAAACTTTTGAACACCCCTTGGAAACTTTCATAAACATTTAAAACCCCGTTGGCAAGGTTTGAATTCTTTTGAACTCCCGTGGAACTGTTTGGCAAGCTTTGGAAACTTGGAAACGTCTTGGAAACTTTTGGAAACGTTTGGTGACCACTTGCAAACGTTTGGAGACTTTAGACAACACGTTAGCAACTTTTGGAAACTTTGCAAAATCCCTTGGAAACAGTTGGAAACCTTTGGAAACCCTTGAAAACTTTTGGAAACGTTTGAAAGCCCCTTGGAGACTTGTGGAAACTTTTGACAACCCCTTGGGATTGGAAACTTCGGGAAATTTTTGAAAACCCCTTTGAAATGTTTGAGAACTTTTGGAAACACCTTGCAAACTTTTGGAAGGCTTTGAAAACGTTTGAAACCTTTTCTAAACTTTGGAAGTCCCTGGGAAACGTTTGAAAACTTTTCAAAACCCCTTGGAAACGTTTGGAAACATTTGAAAAGCCCTAGAAAACTTTTGAAAACTTTTGAAACACCTTGGAAACTTTTGAAAACCTTTCAAAACCTCTTGGAAACTTTTGAAAACCTTTGGTAACCCCTTGCCAACTTTTGGAAACTTTTGCAAACCCCTTGGAAACGTTTGAAAACTTTTGGAAACCCCTTTGGGAACATTTGAAATGTTTTGCAAACCTCTTGAAAACTTTTGGAAACCCCTTGGAAAGTTTTGAAAACGGTCGGAAACCCCTTGGAAACTTTTGGAAACTTTTGGAAACCCTTTGGAGACATTTGGAAACTTTTGGAAACCTCTTGGAAACCTTTGGAAACTTTTGAAAACTTTTGAAACACCTTGGAAACTATTAAAAACCTTTCAAGACCTCTTGGAAACTTTTGAAAACCTTTGGTAACCCCTTGCCAACTTTTGGAAACTTTTGAAACACCCTTGGAAACCCCTTGGAAACTTTTGAAATGTTTTGCAAACCTCTTGGAAACTTTCGGAAACCCCTTGGAAAGTTTTGAAAACGGTCGGAAACCCCTTGGAGACCTTTGGAAACTTTTGAAAACCCCTTGGAAACCTTTGGAAACGTTTGGAAACCCCTTGGAAACTTTTGGAACCCCCTTGGAAACTTTTGAACAGTTCTGAAACTCTGAAGCCTACTGCAACGTAATGTAGTTGATGGTAGCCTCTGTGTTACTGGTAACATTCTCAAGATCATGCCTCCGTTAATACCCTAGCCCCATGCATCACACACTTTGGTTGCAACTGTTGTTGTTGTTGTTGTTGTTGTTGTTGTTGTTGTTGTTGTTGTTGTTGTTGTTGTTGTTGTTGTTGTTGCTGTTGTTGTTGTTGTTGTTGTTGTTGTTGTTGTTGTTGTTGTTGTTGTTGTTGTTGTTGCTGTTGTTGTTGTTGTTGTTGTTGCTGTTGTTGCTGTTGTTGCTGTTGTTGCTGTTGCTGTTGTTGCTGTTGTTGCTGTTGTTGCTGTTGCTGTTGTTGTTGTTGTTGTTGTTGTTGCTGTTGTTGTTGTTGTTGTTGTTGATGATGCAAGGAGGGGACTCAGACAGCAGACTGCCGATCCGTTCGATGCCCCATTGCGGACCCATGCTCTGAGACATGCCATCCATCATGTTGCTACTCTGCTATGCTTTTCACTTCATACAACGTGACACAGACAGCAACGTAGCACAGCTAACCTGCAACCCTCAA
Organism: Eutreptiella sp. 'Long Island Sound 2002'; assembly: GCA_964036045.1. NCBI lineage: Eukaryota > Euglenozoa > Euglenophyceae > Eutreptiales > Eutreptiaceae > Eutreptiella > Eutreptiella sp. 'Long Island Sound 2002'. The sequence goes on along the minus strand of OZ038383.1, from coordinate 146,661,587 downwards.
TTACCTCACAATCCAGTTTTGGCATGGGTGTGCACTTTCCAATGTGCTGAAAATGAGCATAGATAAGGCAGATTCACAAAAAAAAAATGCTGAAACGAACGTTGTATTGTACCTGCTCAGGAGAGGTTAGGCCCAGGACGATGTGAGAAAAGGCAACGAGCCAGTATCACTTACAATTTGATCAGGATGTGTGCTGAAAACAGGAAAGCACCAAAACTTCGCTGTCAATTCACAGGGCATCCCCCACTGGTGATGTCGAGTAATAGGTGATGAAGGGAATGATGAAGTTGCTGGTTGATTTGTACATTTCCCTGCCTCAGGGAACAGTGCAAACAGTCCACATGGCACTGACTGCAGAGTTGCTGGTTTCGCTTGGTGCTTGGTTTCCACGACTTCCACAGGAACTGCAAGGGCCCTGTTGAATTCAAAACTTTGAAGTAGCATGCAATGCCAAGCAACACACCTGCGCTTGAAAGCTTGGACCAAATTAGCTGACGTTGAATTGGAATGGTATGGTAACACAAGATGACCACCTCATCAGCTAAGTGCCCTCAACACTGAATGGGGAAGTTGGACTTTCCCTTGAAAGGGGAGGGGGTCACGGGAGCCCCAGAATAACTGGTGGGGGGTTGTTGAAAAAAGGTTCCAATTACAGGGGCCATTATTTCCATTGGCGCCAAGGGCGCCAGGAGAAAATTTTTGTCAACAATGGTCTACATAAAAAGGGTGATGCATGCATGTCCGCCACATGTTGCTAGAATGATACAATGTATGGCTCTCATTGCAGTAGTCAAACTTGGACCGCCGACTCGGCCCATTTTGGTCGACAAAGGGGCGCCAAAACGGTCAATTTTGGTCAAATTGGAGGAGACCGGGGGGCCAATATTGGTTCATTTCGGGCCGCCGAGTCGGCCACTTTGGGCCCCGGGACGGCCGATTTTCGCCAATTTTGGCCATTTTTGGGGCGCCAAGACGTCCGATTTCGGTCAAACTTTGACCGCCAACTCGGCCCTCTTTAGTGTCCAGGGTGGACCCACTAGGATTAGCAAGCAAGCAGCAGAAAGCAGCAAGCAAGCAGCAAGCAAGCAGCAAGCAGCAGCAGCAAGCAGCAAGCACGCGCGAAATGGGGAAAAATCACAGCTCCATCGTGGTGCTTCGGATTCGGCCAAAATTTTGGTGGGTGGTACCTATGGGTGTGAGGGACAACCACACAAAGTATGAGCCAGAAACTCAACGGTGGCGCCGGGAATAGGCGCCGCAAGTGCCGGACCTCCATTTCAAAAGCTGCCATTTAGGGCCAAAATCAGCCTTGTTTTTGCCCAACACCACCCTAGAACCTGCTGAAAACAGCCAAATGAAAAGAAATAGTGGCTACTCAATACATGCAGCTAGACGTCCTTGTGCCGAAGGGCCCTTTAGGGCCCTCGAACTCCACAATATCTTCGAGAACCGCCCCCAAAAGGCACCCGAAAGCCCCTGAATGTGTGCACATTGGCTGCCGAAAGCCCCAAACCAAAAGCAGACCATATCTTGGGCTACGTGGCTCAAAATGCGATTTCAAGCGCACCTAATCCACCCGCAACCACCCACTTTTGGTGGTTTCCACCCCTCCAAATTGCCCTAACCGACGCCTAGACCCCCGTACCTAGGCCCAGTGGGCTGCGGCAAGCTGCAAGAGGTAACCCAAAGAGGTGGGTGCCAAAATGGGTCAACAAGGTCCACCGGGTGCAAAAAAAAATATGACTTTTTTCAAAAATGATCTTGCACCACATGGAATGCCAAAACAAGTGTTTTTGGCGCGTTTTGAGCTCGTTGTGGCCCGTTTTGGCCCTCCTAAAATCCCAAAATGCGTTGAAAATGGGCTATTTTGCGACCGAAAATGGGTCAAAATTGGGTCAAAAATGTGTTTTTCCAAAATTGATCATGAACCCTTTGGGGTGCCTGGAAAAGTGAAATGAGCCCATTTTGAGCCCACTGCAAGCCATTTTGACCCCTCCAAAGTCACAAAATGCCTTGAAAATGGGTTGTTTTGCGACAAAAAATGGCTCAAAACTGGGTCAGCAGTGTGTTATTCCACAAATGATCCTACACCATTTGGGGTGCACGAACAAGTGAAATGAGCCCTTTTTTAGCCCATTGCAAGCCATTTTGGCCACTTCAGAATCACAGAATGCCTTGAAAAAGGGCTGTTTGAGGGACAAAAAATCAGTCAAAAATGGATCAAAATGTGTTTTTCCAAAGATACCTTTGGAGTATTTGGGGTGCACAAACAAGTGGAATGAGTCCATTTTGAGCCCATGTTGGGCAATTTTGGCCCCTCTCAAGGCTGAAAGTGCCTTGAAAATGGGCCACTTTGGGGGCACAAATGGCTCAAAAACGGGTCAAAACCATGGTTTTCCAAACATGATCCCAGTACAGTTGTGGTGCCCAAACGGATGAATACAGCTCATTTTGAGCCCCATTTGAGCCGCTCTTGTCCACTTTCCAGTTCGTACCTCATTTGTCATTAAAGTCTCATAGACAATGTTCCTTCCCCCACCAGTTCATTCCCAATATTCAATCTTGGTTAGGGTTAGGCCAGGGTTAGAGTTCGACTTAGCCCTACCCTGACCCCGTCCTACTCTCCTGTCAACCCCCCTCCACCACTTACCCCAACATCAAGCAGCAGCTTTGCAAGTACCATTGTTCCCCAGTTCGCCTTAGGGTGAGGGTGAGTGATAGGATTAGGGTCATTGTCGGGTGTGACGGGTATGAGTACTCTCATCCTACAGCCAGTGCCCCCCTCCCTCCAACACCCTAGACGCCCCCACCTTCCCCGATTCTGACCTTGGGACAGCACCCCCACCCTTGCTTCCCCTCCCATGAAGCCTGAGATGTTGCTGGGTTGGTTTGGGGGCGGAAAATAAAACCCTTCCAAAGGGGAGAAAACCCCCCAGGGGGGGGGGTACTATACTTGTAGGAGAAACTCCCCCCTCATCCCCCCTTTTGGGGTGAAAAAAGAACTCCCCATAAGGGTGAAAACGCCACTCCACCCTTAAAGCCCCCCCAAAATACCCCCCCCCCATCCAAGGAGGAAAAACCGACCACCGCGGCATGCCCTACCATTGTCAGTGAACTCGGTGCCCAAAACGCAACCTCTTTGCGGCCCTCCCATGCAGGTTTCAGCCTCATTAATCACGACCACGACCCACCTTTGCTGCCATTGTCACAACTCAACTTCAAGCTTCTTCTCCGCCCCAACACACGTTCCTTTGCGGCTCCCCTGTTGTTAACCGCACCGCCCCTCCTCCCCCGATCTGATCAAAACTGGGCATTGTAATTTGACTCAAACTCCACTCCGTAGCAAAAGAGCGAGCAGCACAATGCAACACGAAAATGAGAAGCCAAATCAGAAATATGTGTTGCCCTTCCATACCGCAAGTGGTTCATCACCATCACCTCTCCTACCTCCATGCCTGAAATACAAATGGGGCAACCCCACCCCCCACCCCCGCACCCCTAGTCCCAAAAATACCTACCACCATCGTACAAAAAACGGGGAGACCACAATTGGCCACCATTGCAACCGACAAGTACATATATGTTGTCATTCCAAAATAACAGCTTACAAAGATGTTGTACAACACAACAACAATTGGCAAACTGCAGCCAGCAAGAAGGGTTGCCCAAGAGCCAGTAGAGGATGCCCACCATGGCCCCATGTGAAAAGCATGGGCTACTGGTAAAAGGATGGGGGGGGAAATGCCACAGTGGTGGTGAAAAAGACCCCCAAAGTGGTGAAATAAAAACCCAAAGGTGGTGAAATAAAAACCCAAAGCAAGGAGACCCCCCAAAAAAGTGGTAAAAAAGACCGCTCAAGCCCAAAAAAAACCCCAGAATTGGTGGAAAAAAACCCGATACGGTCAAACCGTCAAACCCCCTTGCATAAAAGCCTCCATAGTTTAGGTGAAAAAACTCTCCGTGGAGAAACCCCCCCAAGCGGGTCTTCACCCAAAAAGGGGGGGTGGGGGGTCCTCCCCTACCATTTTGGGGGGTCTTGTCACAAGAGCCCTCTGGGGGGGGGGGGGGGCAGTGTGGGGAGGTTCCCGTGACGCCCCCACCCCTAAAGCGAAAGTCCGACTGCCCATGCCCCCCTTGTGGTGAGGGTGGTGGAGGGGGGGACCGAATAGACCACACGATACCATACCATATTGCACCCCACCGTACCATACCATACCACAGCACGCCACGCTACGCAACACATGGCCAGGCCATGCTATACCATACCATACCATACAATAGCATACCACGCCACACCTCGCCATTCCACACCACGCCATACTATACCATACCACACCATCCATAGCATACCATACCATATAGCGGAGTCTGCCCCCGGTGAATCCAAGGTTTGTCCTCGACGATGCCCATGAGTGTGGGGGTGCCGCAGGGATTCTGGCCGCACCCGGCGGAGCTCCCCGTGGCAGCCCCCCCCCCCCCCCCCCCCGGCCCAACGGACTCCGGCGCGGAGGGGTGGGGAATATCCCATGCCGCGCAGCCATGAACTGACATGACCCTGCCCTACGGCACCCACAAGCCATCCCCCTCCCCACTAATGGGCAGGGGCGCTAGTCGCCCCAGGGAAAGGGCAACCAACCCCCCCCCCCCCCTTCCCTCACCTCATTCCACGGCGGCCTGCCCCTAGGGACTTCACCCACCTTGCAGGCCACCCGGGGAACACCCCAGCCAAGCCCGATGCTCCGTCCCCCACCCACCGCCACCCGATCCCAGCTCGGCATCGTCCACATCAGCCCACAGGAAGGGCTCTCGGCGGCCCACCACGCCGGGGCTAGGGGGGCCGAGAATCCCTCTCCCTAGCCCTCCGACGCCCCCCACCACCCCCAGGGTTCCCCCAGGTCGCCCCCCCCCCCCCCCCCCGCCAAAAGCCACCTCCCCCAAGACGCACCCTCGGGGACGGAGGTCAGTGCGTGCGTCCCAACTGATCTGGGTGCACGCCCCTTTACCCCCTCCCCACACAACCGGAGCTACCTACCACCTTCCCGGCCCAAAATAACCCAATGCCGGGCTGCACATGTAACTTTTTTTAACACCGCCCACCGATGGACCCCCACTTTGGGACGGTCACCCGGTTACCTCCCCCCCTTCATCCCCGAGAAAACCCCCCCCCCGCGCGCGCCGTAGGTCCCCTCCTCACCCCCCTCACGCTCTGTCGTCCCCTCCCCCCTCAATGGAGGGGTCAGCAAGCAGTGTAACCCTCGGGGTCCATCTTGTATGAGGTGACCAAAGTGCAACGGGCTCAATGGGAGGTCCAATTCCACGAGCCCTCCTGGCGCAGGGTAGTGCTTAGGCCGCCCCATGACCTTCCATCCACCTCCACCCAGTCTAGCACTCTGTATAGTGCCACTTGTGACCCTCCAGGTCGGCCAAGGAGCACCACATACCACACGCCCCGTGCACCCTGTTGTAGTTCAGTCGTGGACTGGAGGAAGCCGCACGTCACCCGACCCATAGACTCCCCCGGAAGCCTTAGTCCCGCTGCTAGGGCCTGGAGCACCGGGCACACACAACCCGCCAAACACACACGAGAGAAGGACCGCAACCTACTGGAGAGGAACAAAGGCGTACCATTGTGCCCTAACCAGTGCATTGAACCCCCCAAAGGCCTGCCCAGCATGGATGAAATACACACAGGCAGGGCGGCATCTCCCTCCCACTAGAGCCCTAGTGAGATTGGGGGTCGTCAACAATGTAGGGACTATGAGACCAAACTGCCGGGGTTGGACCGAGTCGTGCGGGTGAGGGAAAGACACACTGTCCGTGGGGCCCCCGCTTCTGGTGCAGCGCACAACCCAACCCAACCCAACCCAACCCCCTCACTTGCACAGATGTGCAGCGCCCGAGAGGCGCACCACCAGCGTCCTGTGACGGCGGCAAGCTACGTTGATCCTCGGCCCACTTGAGCTAACAACGGGGGGTCCCAAGCCTTCCCCCCCCCCCTTGCCCCTGCCCTTGCACATCATGGCATGGCATTACCGTGAGTGGCCTTCAATGCATGAAACCGGGCCATGGCCACGAGTGGCCATCAACGCATCATGGCAAGGCAAGGCCATGAGTGGCTTCGCCCCGCATTCATAATCGGGCTAGGGACATGCTAGGTCAACGTGTATTACAATCGGTGTTGGGGCAGCGGTCCACGCGCAAGTGGATGAGCCCCCCCCCCCCCCCCCCGCGCCGCCGCCCCCCTCCCCCCATGCCTCGGTGAAACTACTTATGGGTAGGGGAGCAGTCCACGTTCCATCACGGCCATCAGGGCATGCCATGGCCGCGAGTGGCCTTGAACGCATCATGGCAAGGCAAGGCCACGAGTGGCTTCACCCGGCATTCATAATGGGGCTATGGACATGCTAGGTCAACGTGTATTACAATCGGTGTTGGGGCTGCGGTCCACGCACAAGTGGATGACCCCCCCCCGCCGCCCCCCCCTCCGTGCCTCGGTGAAACTGCTTATGGGTAGGGGGGGCGGTCCACGGTCAAATGGATGGGCAACAATACCCCCAACAATGGTTGGTGCACCCCCGGTTCGCCCGTGCGCGATCGCCCGTCCACCGGGGACCCCGGTATGGGTATCAAACCACTGAGGTATGTAGGTATAATGCCAACTCCAAGCCACAACCTGAACGCACCCACAATAGCGGAGGGGGGGGGGGGCTTGGCGGGGTAAGCGCCCTGAACCCCTGGTGCGAAGCCCTACTATTCCGGCCGACAGTGCCTCAGAGCAAATCTAAGCACACCCATACACCCAACAGTAATAAGGTAACTTCATCTCCACCGGCTTTTTCATTTTCCCTAAGAACCCTGCCCGACGACTGGACGGATGACCCATATGCTCCGTGTCGGTCAACCCCAGGGCCCTCAGGGACGCCCTCGCCATCCCCGTCCAGGGTGCGACTACAGCTGAGGTCCCCCACACTCCTCTCTTCCTACTTAGTAATAGGCCTAGGACACAAAGCACCCACACGCCCCCTAGCGCCAACCCCCACTGCGCCGCCCACCATCTTGGTCGAGCCCTGTAGACTAACCCCCCCACACCCTCCACGCGCCGGCAGCTGCCCCCCGCACTCTCCATGCCAAGTGCAGCCGCCCGCCCCCACTTGCTCTGCATGACGGGGCAATCTAGATTACCATGCGGGACAAGAGGGGGCGTAGCCGCTTTCTCTCGCGGACACAACGGGTGGGGCCATGTATAGGTCTGTGGTTGGGGTCGCGGGGCAGGCTGTGGCCGGGGCTTGTCATGTGAGTGGTGTGGGCAGTTGCCCGGGCGCATCTGCACTGTGCCGGCGGGGCTGGTCGGGGCGTGGCCCCGTCGGCCGAGCCATGTGGCCAAGACTATGGCGTTCGCACACCTGCTGGGCAAGCATGCGTCTCGAGGTGCGCGGTGGGTGCCATTGGTGTGCGGGGTCTCGAGAGGTGAGGGGCTCATGTTGCAGTGCACGCACGAAGCGATTTCAATCCGTTGGCCCTCGTTGCACTGCCGAGCCCCATGCCACCACGGTGGTGTAGGGCTCAACCGCCGTGCGTGGTAGGCGAGGGATGGCCACTAGGGCAAGAGCGCCAAATAGAAGGGGGGATTGCCGTCCGATTGCCCCCCACCATAGGAGCGGCCAACCCGTTGCGGGGGTGCCTGGCCCGACACGGGGGAGTTGCGGGTGGCCCTATGCAAGGTGCAGGGGTTGGTTGTAGGCGGGGAGTGGACATATGGGACAGCTCAAGGGTGTGGGAGGCAAACGAAGGGGCAGGCGCAAGGGGTTCGGGGAGGGGTGCTAGAGTATGGTGCAGCGCGCGGCTAGAATACGGGAAGGGGCAGGGTGCTGATGGCATGGACGGCGTAGGGGGCAGGACTTGCACACATGGGGTGCATGGACAGTGCAAGAGGTAGCCGCACTGCGCATACCGTCCGCCCGGGGGCCCTGCACCGTGCCCCAAGGCCGCGCCTGCCCCGCCGCACGACCCAGCGCGGGCGGGAACTTGCAGGTGGCCAATCTGAGCACCCGCGTGGCGGACAGTAGCACTAGCACCCACTAGCCCTATGCCCCCCCAAGACCCACACGCCCCTACTTGCTCAAGGACTTGCGGGGTCCTGGTTCCCCTGTATAACGGTTGTGGACGCTGTAGTTGTTGTGGAGGCTGTAACGGTCGTGGATGCTGTAGCGGTTGTGGTGGCTGTAGCGGTTGTGGTGGCTGTAGCAGTTGTGGAGGCTGTAACGGTTGTGGAGGCTGTAATGGTTGCGGAAGGTGTGGCGGTTGTGGAGGCTGTACCAGTTGCGGAGGCTGTAGCGGCTGTGGAGGCTGTAGGGGTTGTGGAGGCTGTAATGGTTGAGGATGCTGTATCGGTTGCGGATGCCGTAGGGGCTGTGGGGGCTGTAGGGGTTGCGGTGGGTATAACGATTGTGCAGGATGTGGCGGTTGTGCACGCTATGCTTGTTGTGGACGCCGTAGCAGTCGTGGGGGCTGTAGCAGTTGTGGAGGCTGTAACGGTTGCGGAGGCTGTAGCGGTTGTTGAGGGTGTAACGCTTGTAGAGGGTATAACGGTTGTGGACGCTGTAGCGGTCGTGGAGGCTATAACGGTCGTGGATGCTGTAGCGGTTGTGGAGGCTGTAGCGGTTGTGGTGGCTGTAGCAGTTGTGGAGGCTGTAGCGGTTGTGGAGGCTGTAACGGCTGTGGAGGCTGTAATGGTTGCGGAAGGTGTGGCGGTTGTGGAGGCTATACCAGTTGCGGAGGCTGTAGCGGCTGTGGAGGCTGCTCCAGTTCAAGGGGGTGCCCACAGGGGCCAACAACCCCCAAAAGGCCCGGGACCACTGGCCAGATGGAATGCCCCTCCTGCCAAGCCGGCTGTTGCACCCTATGGAGCTATAGCCACATACCCCGAACGCGCCCGGCCCAACCTCCTCCCCTTCTTCCCCTCTCCACAGGTCGTTGCACACGAGGATCGCCGTAGGTGAAACTGCTCCCGCCTTTGGTGTCCGGAGCGGAAGCCTTTATACAATGGAACAAGGGAGGCCCACTGCCCACTACTGCCCAAAAGTGTGCCATTTGCTGCAGGAGTCCCACTGCCCATACCTCCCCAAGATTGTCACTGTGCACTAAATGAGTTCCACTGCGCATTGCTCCCCGGCAGCGTGGTAGTGTACAAAAGGAGTGCCGCAGACAAGTGCTTAACACCACTGTGCCAATGGACTGAAGGATTTCTAGTGCAAAACGCTCCCCAGCATTGAGGCGGAGTACAGAAGGAGTCCCATTGTCCACTACTCCCGAACAGTGGGGAAGCATATAGAAGGAGTCCCGTTGCCTATTGCTCCGCAACAGTGTGGCGGTGTACTGAAAGAGTCCAGTTGCCAACTGCTCCCCAGCACTGTAGCACACTGTGGCACTGAAGGGGTCCCAAAGCCAACTGCTCCCCGGTGGTGAAGGAGTGTATCGAAGGACTCGAAGGGCCCACTGCTCCCAATAGTGAGGCAGTATGCCGAAACAACTCCATTGCCCACTTCTCCCCATCACTATGGCGGTGTAATGAAAGAGTTCCACTGCCATTCCGCCACTCTCCTTTGGTGTATTGAAGGAGTCTGGCTGCCCCGTGCACCCAAGCAGTGTGGCGGTGAATTGGAAGAGTCCCGCTGACCAGTGCTCCCCGGCAATGTGACTATGTGCAAAAGGAGACCCATTGCCCACTGCCGTACGGTAGCGTGGCAATCTACAGAAGAAGTCCCACAGCACACTGCTTCCTAGCAGTGTGGGTGTGCACAAGGAATCCCGCTACCCGCTACTCCCCAATAGCATGGCAACAGTCTGAAGGAGTCCCACTGCGAATGGCTCCCAAACAAAATCGCAAGGTACAGAAGGACCCCCACTGCCCACTGCTCCCCGGCAATGAAGCAGTATACCGAAAGAGTCCCACTGCCCATTGCTCCAAAGTAGGGTGGCTACGTACACAACAAATTCCACTGCCAAATACACTAGAACAGTGTGGCATGTGCGGAAGGAGTTCCACCGCCAACTCCTCCTTAGCAGTGTTGTAGTGTATAGAAGGAGACCCGCTGCCCGTTCCCCATTAATGTGGCATTGTGCAAAAGAAGCTCCACTGCACAATGCTCCCCAAAAGTGTGTTGCAGGAGTCCCACGGCCCACTGATTCATAGCAATGTGGCATTGTACTAAAGGAGAAGCTTCACTGCCAACTGCTCCCCGCCAATGTGGTAGTCGATTGCCTATTCAAAGAGTCGCACTGCCCACTTCTCGCCGGCAGTGTGACAGTCTAGGGAGGGGGTGTATCCCACTGCTCCTGCTATAGCAGTGCGGTAGTGTCCTAAAGGAGCCCACTGCTCCTTAGCAATGTGGCTCTGTACTGCAGGAGTCCCACCACCTGCTACTTCACATTTGTGTGGAAGTGCACTCAAGGAGTCCCGCTACCATCTATTCCAGCAGTGTGGCAATGCACGGAAGGGGCCTCCCTGCATATTGCGCCCTAGCGGTATGGCTATGAACTAGAGGGGTCCCACTGCCTACGGCTCCCCATGTGTGTGGTAGTGCCCTTAAGGAGTCCTACTGCCCACTGTTTCGCACCACTGTGGCAGTGTGAAGCGGGGGCTCCACTGCTAAATGCTCTGAACAGTGTGGTGGTGTACTAAAGCAGTCCCACATCCCACTGACCCTGAGTAGTAGGCAATATGCAAAAGCAATCGCATTGCCTACCACTCGTCAGTAGTGTGGAAATCTATGGACGGAGTCCCACTGCCCACTACTCCACAACAATATGGCAGTCTACAGAAGGAGCTCTAGCCCTCACTGCTCCCCATCAGTGTAGCAGCGCGGGGGAGGGGGGGGGGGGGGGCGATTGTAACCAATCCCAATGCAACCCAACCCCGAGCTATCTGTCGAAAACACGGGAGGGGGGGAGCTATTGTTTCGGTATGTGCATGCCCCGCCCTGCACCGCCCTGCACTGCCCTGCACCTCCCTGCACTGCACTCCAGGACTCCTGCACTACATACGACCACAGTATTTGCAGGCCCCTTGGGGGCACGATGATGGCCCACGGCCGCGCTTATAGCGCCACATAGTACATTGTCTGGCCCTTCTCCCGGGCGAGTAGTCCCCAGGAGGTGCACTCAGCAAAATAACATCAGCTGTACAGTACAGGGGGGGGGGGGGGGTCTGCCTCAGTCTCTGACTCTGCCACTGGACCACCCCCCTCCCAAAACCTCAGTTTTTACGGAAAACTTCGGTTTCGGTATGTGCATGCCCCGCCCTGCACCGCCCTGCACTGCCCTGCACCTCCCTGCACTGCACTCCAGGACTCCTGCACTACATACGACCACAGTATTTGCAGGCCCCTTGGGATGAAAAAATTGGTTGTTACCCACCCATCCAGGCAGGGAGGGGGACTGTGCAGGGGGCGACCGCCTTGTCCCGGTCTGCAATCCCTCCCCACGCCGACCACTGCGGCGAATGCACCCACAGGCGCTCTTTGGCAGCCGCCTCGATCACCGCCGCCCTGCCCCCCCTCCCGTCCCACGCCCTACTGATCGAGTCCGCTGGGTTGAGCTCGGACTGCACCCAGCAGAGGGTCACCTGCAGTCCCGTCCAACGGAGCCGGTGCGCAATCCTTCGTAGGATGCGCTGCTGCTGGACCCTGCCTGCCCCCGCCCTCCCCCAAAGCAACTGGGCCGGCGCCCCCATGTTGTCCCCCACGAGCACGAGGCGCCGCGCTCGTCGCGCGTGCGCATCGTCTAGCGCCACCAGCGTCCCCCACAGCTCAGCCGCTTGCTGGGTTGTCACCCACGCTGGACATAGCGCCAGATCTGCCCCCCCCGGTCCCCAAGAGCCGACGCAGTAGGAGGGGTTAGCGCCTGTGGTCAGGGAACACCTGGCGGCGTCCACAAAGACGCGCACTGCCGGCCCAGCGCTCGTGGTGTCTGGCTCCCAGCCCCTGTAGCACTGGGCCATGGCCTCGCAGAGCCCGCGCACTACGGCCGGCGGTGTGCGCCAGGCCCAGCGTGGGCCCCAGCGCAGCCAGGACCGGGCACCTGCCAGAAAACACCCCCCCAGGTTCCCTGGGCGCCCCAACCACCCGAGCTTCCCCAGTAACCGCCTCAGGGCGACATAGGTGTATGGCTTGAGGGCCAGCCGCACCCATGCCGCCACCACCGCCGCCACCGCCGAGGCCGCCGGTGCCACCCTGCGCCCTCTTAGATCTACATCCTTGCCCATCCACCGCAAAGAGCGCTCCGGCGTGAACACGGACTTCTCACTGATGATGAAGCCCGCACGTCGGAGGAGGTGCGCCGCGCTGTCGGTGACAGCGGCCACTTCCCCCGGGTCATGTCCGACAAACAGGATATCGTCTAGGTACTGTACCACCACCACCCCCCCCCTCCCCAGATCCCCAAGCAGGTCCGAAATGAGGGCCTGGACCGGGGGTTGCCGTAAGAGGAAAAAAAAAAAACTCGGAGTGTCCAATACGCCCTATGATGGCGGCCGGTGGGTAACTGATGGCGGTTGGTGGGTAACCGATGGCGGTTGGTGGGTAACCGATGGCGGTTGGTGGGTAACCGATGGCGGTTGGTGGGCAACCGATGGCGGTTGGTGGGTAACCGATGGCGGTTGGTGGGCAACCAATGGCGGTTGGTGGGTAACCGATGGCGGTTGGTGGGTAACCGATGGCGGTTGATGGGTAACCGATGGCGGTTGGTGGGCAACCGATGGCGGTTGGTGGGTAACCAATGGCGGTTGGTGGGCAACCGATGGCGGTTGGTGGGTAACCGATGGCGGTTGGTGGGTAACCGATGGCGGTTGGTGTGTAACCGATGGCGGTTGGTGGGTAACCGATGGCGGTTGGTGGGTTGCCACCAACCATCAGAGAGTGGTTGCCTTAGTAAAATAAAATAAAAAAACTCTGAGCGTACTAATGGCAACCCCTGGCCTGGACCAGCCCAGGCGCCTGGTGCCAGCCAAAAGGCACCCGCAGAAAAGCGTACGTGTGCCCCTGGGCTGCCACCCGGATGGTGTTCGCCAGGGGGGGGGGAAGCTCCACACTTCAATAGCAGTTTGCTATGTCCAGTTTGGAGCCCCACAGGCCCCGCCCCCCGGCCCCACCCCCCCTTCCCCCCAGATCCCTGAGGAGGACCGCCAAGCCCTCCAGTGACGGGAGTTTAAAGGGGCGGGCCTTGTATTTGCACCCCTTGTTGAACATTTTCATGTTCACAATGAGGGCGCATTTGCGCTCCGATTTCCACTTGACGAACACCTCCGCATTTGCATCCCCCCCCACCACGCTGACCAGGCCCTGGGACGCTAGGGTGGACAGGAGGGCCGCCACCCGTGGGCAGCGGGAGGGGGGGAGGGGATGGACGCGCCCCCCCGCCCTGCCAAACTCGGGGTCAGCCCAGTCCTCCCAGACGTGCGCCGGCACCGGCACACGGCCCGCGTCGCCCAGCCCGCGCGCCGCGAGCTCCACAGTGACGCGCGACTGGTCGTTTAGACGAGTCGAGGAGCCCCCATCGAGCGGGATCTCAACCCCTGCCAGGAGGTGCAGCGCCTCCTCAGCCAGCGCCAGGTCTGCGGCCGCCGCCCGCTCCTTCCACACGGGGCGATCCACAGCCCACTTGATAGACTCCGCCCACCATGCCTGCAAGAGGGACAGGACACTGTCAGCGGGGGCCTTCAGGCTGCGCCCCATGTGGCGCGCTGCCGTCTCCAGGTGGTCGTTCCAGTCGAGGCCGCACCTGGCGCACCGGGCAACCGCCAGCTGCATCTCCAGCCGCTCCGCTGCGCCGTCTCGCCGGCGCCCCCCCGGGGGCTTGGGTGCCTCTGGTGCTGGCACGGGCCGGCGTGACCCGGGGCACTGCCGCGGAACGGGGGGCTGCTGCGGCTCGGCGGTCGGCCGCTCCAACGGCGGCCTGCTTGGGCTGGGGCTTCGGGGCGGGCGCTGCCCGCGTCGCCCGCGCTGCGGGTGCCGATCGGTCGCGGGCCACGGTTCGGTGCACGTGGGCTTTGCGCTGGCTTTCGCGGGGGTGTCGAGCGGCCCTGCGTGCCACCGTGTCGGGCGACTCGTCACTAGAGGAGCCCAGTACGATGGTGTCCCCCATGTCGGAATCGCCAGGCAGGCCGGCCCCCTGGTCGCCATGGTTCCCAGCGCGGACATCGGGTCGGGCCGGGGCGGCGTCCGTCCCGTCGGGGCCACGGGGCCCAAGCGTGCCGAGCGCCCAGAGCTGGTATGCGTGCACTGGTCGGGTCTCGACGCCAAATCCCGCCGTGGGCCAGGGCACGTTGTCGGGCAGGGAGAATTCCCACCCAGAGGGCGCACTGGCGTACCTGTGGGCCTCCGCCTCGTTGTCCCATCGCCCAGCCACCGCGATGCTGGCGATGGCGGCTCCGAACGCCCGCATGGCCGCAGCTCCTCCTCGTCTCCAGGCGTGCCATCCCATGGAGTCCCATCCCGTGGCAACCAGCAAGCCATGGATCGCCGCCTGAAGGTCGAACGCGGCAGCCATGAGCGGCACCGATGCGGGCCTGCTGGAGACCCACGGGTGGGCTGCCATCGCCGCGCGCCATGCATCGGGCCATGCCCCGAGTGGCGCTGTGACCCAGTCGTCGTCCTTTTTTGTCATCGAAGAAGCCCAATGTGCACCGCGTCCGGATGTCCACCGGCCGTACGCTGGCTGCTTCACCCACCCTAAGGAGGGTGGCAAAGGAGACGACGGCAAGGCCCAGGCAGAACCAGTCGAGGGTGGTCCTCATGTTCCGGGCCATGAGCCGGAGGGTGACCAGCTCGGCCCACACTTGGGTCGGTCGTGGCGCGGCAGTGGTGGTCGCGGCGCCTCGTGCCATGAGCCAGTGGACGGGCCGCACTGTGGGCGGTATGCAGCCCAGTTTCTCTGCCAGGCGGAGGACGGATATGACGCCTCGCAGTGTCCCAGGCTGCTGGCCCATGGCGGCGCGCCTGACGAGGTACCGGGACAGTGCCGCCGCTACGTCCAGCTCGGGCCAATGCGCCGCGAACCGGCCCACATCTCGGAGGATCGCGGTCCACCGCTCCACGGTACTCGGGGACCACCGCCGGATGGCCAACGCGAGGGGCTCCTCCATGTAATTGCCCCACCATAGGCTGTCCACTGCCGACCCCGCGTAACGCGGGTTGAGTGCTCCGCCCCCCTCGTCATCGGCGCCCCCCTCGCTGGCGGGTCGCTCGCCGCCGCTGGCAATTGGCCCTTCATCAGTTGGCCGGCGCTGGGGCCGGCCCGGCCGGAAAGGGCTGGGGGGGCGGGGCAGGCGGTGCCGGGCACGGGCCGCCCACGGCCCAGTGGTGGCGGCCGTACCGAAAACACGGGTACGGGGGGGGGGCCAGTCGCGTCATAGGTGCGGCCCGTGCTGTGCGCCATGTACAGGCTTTGGCTACCTACGGTACTGAACCCCCCCCGGTATGAGCCCGCGACGGAACCTGCGACGGAAGGGGCTCGCCCCTGCCCACCACTGGCACAGTCCCTGGCCCAGTGCCCGTGCATGCCACAGCGGAAGCATGGCCCGGGCGGACTAGGAGCTGGGGTCTGTGCCTGGGCCGATGGCTGTGTCTGGGCCTGCTGCGGGGCAGGTTGCTGGGCCTAGGCGTACCATCCCTGCGGCGCCGACCGCGCCGCTGCCCCAGCAGGGTGGGTGGGCGCGGGCTGGCAGTCCCTGTAGACCACCTTCCACACCGCCTCCACAAGCGCATTGCCCTTCCCAATGGGGTCCTCCGTTTTGATCCAAGTGTTCAAGGCCTGGATGAGCTCTTGGTGCCACAGCCAGGTGTGCTGCCCAGAGGCTATCTTGGTGAGCTCTCCCTCAGACAGGGGTGGTACCTTTGGTAGCTGGAGCTCCCGGATGCGAGCCTCCAGTCGTCGTATCTCCGCCTGCTCCGCGGTCTCCTTCGGCTCTTGCGATTGATGGTCCCGCGGCGGCTCCTCTGGCTGCTCCCGGGCAGGCGGACTGGGTTGCGGTGCTGCCCGCCATGCAGCCGCTTCGACGTCGAGCCGCAGATTTGAGGAGCGCTCAAAGAGGGCCATGTATATCAGGGCCGTTGGGGCGTCAAGGCCGCCCCCAGCCCATTCCACTGCCCGATCCACGCCCGCCACGGACAGGCCATCCTCCATCAGGCGCTCTTGGTACTGGGCGGCCATGATACGAGCGTCCGCGCTGTCGAGGAACCCGTACGCGGTAGCCGCAGCATGGTCGCGCCACCGCTCCCAGCGTGCGTATTCGGGGGTCTTGACGGGGTCCAGGTCCATGTCGTCCCGATTGAAGGCCAGCGTGGCCCGCTTCGCCCCGCGGCTCTCTCCACTAACCGCGTCCGCCGATCCATTTGAGGTACCCTCTGGCATATTAGTAGTCCCCAGGAGGTGCACTCAGCAAAATAACATCAGCTGTACAGTACAGGGGGGGGGGTCTGCCTCAGTCTGTGCCTCTGCCACTGGACCCCCCCCCCTCCCAAAACCTCGGTTTTTACGGAAAACTTCGGGTGGGGGGGGGTTTGGTGGGAAGGGTGGGTTGTGTGGGGGGTGCCACGGTGGGGCGGGGGGGGCTGGCACGCGACCCACTACTAAATGCATACCTCCACAGGGTATGTGTGTATGGGGGTCCAACCAACATAGGATTGTCCGATCATGAAGCAATGTGCAGAATGGAGCAAGACCCATGGTACTTAGGGCAAAACACAACACCTCACATGGGCCAACCCGTCACACCACTAGTAGCACTATCTCCCAAGACACGTGGGGGGAGGGGGATGGGGGAGCTGGAGGGGGGGGGGTCACATACAAGGACCGCTCCTAGTCCCCCCCCCCAATGTGTGGCACTGTGCTAAAGGAGTCCCGTTGCCGTTTGCTCCACAGCACCGTGGAACCGTACTGCTCCCAAGCAATGTGGCAGTGTGCAATGAGAGCTCCATTGCCTAGTGCTTCTGAGCAGTGTGGCAATGCATTGAAGGAGTCCCACTGCCCACTGCTCTCTAGCGGTGTAGGAGTAAGTTGAAGGAGTGCCACCACCCGTTGCTTCCTAGTGACATGGGAGTGCAATGTAGGAATCCCACTACCGCGTGCTCCCGAGCATCGTCGCAATGTAGTAAAGGAGTCCCACAACCAACTACTCCCCACCAGTGTGGCGGAGAATAAAAGGAGTTCCACTGCCTACTGCTCTAGAGCATCGTGGCAATGTAGTGAAGAAGTATCACTGTCCACTGCACCACAACGGTGTGGCATTGTGCACAAGGAGCTCCACTGCCCACTACTCCTCATGAATGTAGCGGTCAACTGAAGGAGTCCTGCTGCCCATTGCTCCCAGCGGTGTGGTAGTGTGTGGAAGGAATTGCACTAGTGACTGCTTCCCTAGCAGTGTGGCAATGTGCTAAAGGACTTAAATGCCGTGCTCCCAAGGAGGGGTGGTGAACAGCAAGAATGCCACTGGCCAGTGCCCCACTACCCCCCGCCAGAGGCAATTTGCAGCAAGAGTTCCACTGCTAACTACTCCGTGGCGGCCTAGTAGTAGAATGAAGAATCCCAGTGCCCACTGTGCGGCACAGTGCCGCAATGTTCAGGTGGATCCTAGCTGCCCACATCCCACGGCGGTGCAGCAAAGAGCTGAAACATCCCCACTACTCATTGCCCAATGCAAGGTGCCCGCATACAGAAGGATCCCGGCTACCCACTGCCACTTGGGGTGGCAGTGGGCATAAAACACCCTCAAAGTCGGTGATGGAAGAAATACCAGAACAAAAGCGCCGGCACTCCAAGACCGTTGCTTGCGCCATGTTAGCCACGTAGTTGCCCGCACGAATTAGAGGGCTTTGGGGGACACAACAAGCTTCCTCCACTTGTATCATGTCATTTGCTCAACCCTACATACGAGGCCTTGGAAATCGGACCTCAACTTGCTCATAGATTCGGCTAGTTCTCGCATGAGCACCCTCATGCACCAGGCACTAGCTGTAAATACCTCTGTTTGCTTATAGAGCCACGTCTTAGCCATAGCCACGGCCATGGAGCAACCAGCCGCCATATTGTCTATGAACATGGCAATTGTTGTCCGTCCAAATCAAATAGGTGGGCAAACGGCAAGCCCACACCATGCCCTCCAGCTCTGTGGTTGCGCACGTGGACACGATGATCACACACCTATGGCAACAATCAACCCTCCGACCCGATGAAAATACGTTAGAGCACGAGGGGGGGGGGACATTTCCCCTACACGTGGACCCCCAAAATAGCAAGGGTTAGGTATAGTGGGCTGGAGGAGGGAGTAATGTTTGGGGGTAAAGCATTGGAATGCATGGCTGGAATAATGATTTGGATGCCGGGCGCGCGGGGTGCGCGGGGGGGCAAACGAACCCTCCATACCCATGCAAGTCCCTGACCACGTCAACGTACACGATTAACCAAAAAAATATTGAAAAAATGCCACATAGCTGCGAGCGCCAAAAAAAAAAAGCTGGAAAATGACAGTGTTGGGCCAAGATACATTCTCAAGAAAGCGCTATGATAGTGGAAATCACATGCAACAACCTTAGAGGGAGGGGGTGAAAATAAACCCCCACAAAATCCAACAACAAGAGCCTGCAAACAGAAGCCTAGATCCCAATTTTGGCCTTACATGCCACTACAAAAAACCCGACAAGTTATTGAAAACCCAGTTGTAATGACGCGTGCCAACTAAAGTCCAAAGCTTGGTAGTTAGCTGAAGTGGGCCCGTGGGAGAAAATCATACGTGCACGGAGGTTGAGCCCTTTCCCTATCCTTGTGACGGGCCCCAACGTGGAGTTATCAACAATAATATAAGGGTGTTTCTTCAAAGCCTCTTCCACACCAGCAAGGGTAGTTCCGAGCATATGTGGGTCAAAACTGACCATGAGAAAATCATCGAGGTAGAGCAAAAGCACAATCACCTCACGGAGATACAACATGGTGCAATGCAAACTAACACCAGGGAGGAGAAGGTTTCTAGCTGAACGGCATGTGATCTAGGTTCAAAGGACGCCCATGCTGCTTGGTGCAGAGGCGAAATACTCCCTTAACGCAGGTCGGCGGGATAAAAGACCCGAAAGCCTTGGAAAATCCACGTGCATATTGTAAAGCAACATAACAAAGGGGGCCTGAGCCAGAAGACGGACAACACCCTCCAATTAAGGCAATCTGAGAAGAGAAGTCTTACCGTTCAATGAATTAAGGCCTACACACCGGGCGGTACCTCGGGTTTGGACACAGGCTACCACCTCACTAAACGTTCACCGGAGCATCCACCCCTTTCTGAGGTGCTGGCCCTGAACACACAGCATGAAGCTATATCCCCCCACCCAGCTTTCACCGCACTTGGATACTTCTTCTCCCAAAATGGTGCAAGAAACGGGAAAAAGAGCCTATGGTTTCGGCGACAAATACGTAGTGAAGATGACGGGCGGCAACCTGCACTCGACAGCAACCTTCAAGTAGCACCAACCAGGTAGCGGCCTCCAAGCGGCAGCAATCAACCAAGAGCCACCAAGCAACAGCCAACAAATGGTAGCCACTAGAGGGTAGCCATTAGGCAGCCGCTAGCATTCCGTCGGTACACTATGGCATAGCCCGCAAGCGGCGGTGGCTAAGCAAAAGCCGACAGCCAGTAGCAACTAGGTAGAAGCTAACAAGCACCACGAAACAAGCGGTAGCAGCCATTAGACAGCAGCCACCCGGCAGCAACCAAAAGCTAAATGGAAGCAACGAATTGGATAGGATAAGGGGCCTTCGGCTAGCAATCATTGCACACTAGCCACCAATTTGCGGGCATCGGCCCCAAGGCTAAGGCCAACAACCATTAGCCGCCAGCAACCAAGTGGCAGCCACCAGTCGGCAACCAGAGGGCCGAAGCCAGCGTCCAACAGCCAGCAGTGCCCAGGCTGCAACCAATGATGGCGGCGGCCATTGGACAGAGACCACACAATAGCCGCCGGTACCACGCAGCCATCAGCCGGCAGGCATTACCCGCTCAGCAGCCGCAACTAGGCAATGGCCAGCAAGCAATAGCTAGCAGCCAACAGCCAACAGCCTTCGAGCAGTGACCAACAACTAGCAGCCCGTGACGGCCACCGAATAGACAGCGGCCAGCATGCTATGACCAGCAGCTAGCAGCCAGTACGCAGCAAGCACCGCGCGATAGCCAGCCTACAGCAGCCACCGACACGTGGCCAGTAGCCAACATGCAGCCGCAGCCGAGCAATGGGCGTCGGGTGGCAGCCAATAGCCAGCAGCCGGCACGTAGTGGTCATAAGACAACGGTAGACGGCCAGCAGCCACCCAGCAACCGCTAGGTAGGCCAGCAGATGGTGGACAGCAAGCAACAGCCATCGGGAAGCGGCCTGCAAAAGGCGGTCAGTGCGCAACAGCCCATAGGTAGCAGCCAACAGCAGGCAGTCACCAGGCAACATGCAGCGGCCACCGGCTAGAAGCCACCAAGCAGCCTGCAGCCGGCAGTTGGCAGACATCAGCAATGAGGCGGCACCATTACCCACCCAGCAGTGGGCGGCAGCCAGCAGGCAGCAGCCAAGTAACCGGCAACTGGCAGGCAGCAGGCAGCAAGCATCAGCAGAAGGCCAGTAGCCCCCTAGGAGTGGCCGCCAAGCAGCAGGTGGCAGCCGTTGGGCAACAATAGCGAGCAGCCAACAGGAAGAAGCCACCAGGGCCAACAGCTACAAGCCAGCCCAGAGCGCAATGGCGCGAAGGCGGAGGGGGTGACACCGCTTGGGGGCAGCCATCAAAGCAGCAACGTCCGGGCGAGGCGCTCAAGCCCCCCCCCCTCCCAAATTGGACTCGGCAGACGACCCCAAACAGGCAAACGGCGCTGAGATCAGGGGGGCCGCAGGTGCCTGCCTAAGGCAGAGCAGTGGGCACCCAGCAAACAGGGCTTACGGTCAGTGTTAGGGTTCAAGATCAGGGCCGATCTGTTTTGTATTTTCTTGTGTGCAAGTCATCCCGGCCATTACCGGCTCGTTTGGTAACAGCACCTTCGGCACACCACACCCAAATATGCATTGGAGCAGTGCCAGGCGTAGGGAGCGAGAAGCCAGTGAGTGTGTGAGTGAACCCTCGCAGAGCAGTCAGCCACCTGAGGCTGGCAACAATCCCTCGGCTGAGACAGAGGGGATTTGCTCACTCGCTCGCTCACACCACACCACACCACACCACACCACACCACACCACACCACACCACACCACACCACACCACACCACACCACACCACACCACACCACACCACACCACACCACACCACACCACACCACACCACACCACACCACACCACACCACACCACACCACACCACACCACACCACACCACACCACACCACACCACACCACACCACACCACACCACACCACACCACACCACACCACACCACACCACACCACACCACACCACACCACACCACACCACACCACACCACACCACACCACACCACACCACACCACACCACACCACACCACACCACACCACACCACACCACACCACACCACACCACACCACACCACACCACACCACACCACACCACACCACACCACACCACACCACACCACACCGCACCGCACCGCACCACACCACACCACACCACACCACACCACACCACACCACACCACACCACACCACACCACACCACACCACACCACACCACACCACACCACACCACACCACACCACACCACACCACACCACACCACACAACATAACACCACACCATACAACACCACACCATACCACACCATAGGATACCAATATGCAAGGCTGCAACCAGAACATTTGCCTGTAATTGTATGGGAAATGTTATTGTTCACACTTGTTCCCGAAAATGGTGTTCCCCCAAGAGCCCTAATATCTCGTCTGACCTTTGGTAGGCTTCAGACATAAGTACCTTTAAAACCCAATCTGCAGAGGTGTAGAAGCTTGACTCTGTGACACAACAGAAAAAGAATTCGAAAAAGTTATTACGTCAGGCAGAACAGAATAAGGTCCTCAAAGGAATCCACGGCCACGGCCTGCCTTGCTGGGAGGCTTCTTGTAGCCTGCCAAACCCATCGGAGCTGCAGGGGCACTGGCTTTTGGTGGAGAAGCACTGGCACTTGCAGTTGGAAGTGGCTTGCCGGAGATGGCCATGATGCCTTGCACGATGGTGTTGATACTAAAAGCAGGCAGAAACTAGGGTTGCACAGGACGCAGTGCTCGCTGGCAGTGTGCACATGGCAGTTGGAAGTGGAAGGAGGAAAGTAATTTCACTTTATGGGTGCATACTTTATGGGTGCATTGATCAATATGGGGCGCACCCCCAGCACAGGCAGGTCCACAAGAGAGGAAAGTGTGCATCACAGTGGAGCGGCGCTCGCTGTGATTGGTGAGATAATAGGGGTGACAATGCACGGCACCGCTTCCCATCGTACATGATTCTGTGCACCAGGGGATCCCATTCAGGAGACTTTTGTGGTTCATTCCAACTGTTTGTAGTCCATTTGTGTTTTGTGATTTGATGCAGGAGCAGTTGCACCCAAGCGGTCCATGCCGTTCATGGGAATGAGCTCTGCAGATTTTCGTGAAGTCAGAATTACAAAACATGTGTTGAAGTCTATTTAAATTGCCGTGTTTTGACAGAAATTGGGGGCATTTGCAGACGCCACTGTGGCTGGGTCAAGCCCCAAGCGTCCATTCGGGGTGCGGGGGGTGCAGTGAAGTAGGGGCCTCTCCGAGTCGCACAAGTGGCTGGAGAGCATTACAGACTGCAGGGCCCTGCTCAGACCGAGCACCATGCAGCGCCGGCACTGTGCCATCAACAGTGGGCTACGTTTCACAGTGCATTGGGGACATCCCACGATTACACTGCAATCGCATCCCCGAAACACTGTGCAGCCGGTCCCATCAGACCCACGGGCCCCGAGGTGAAGCTACACAATCTTTACATTTTGTTTGATTTGATTCAGTGCTGAAGAAGTCTAGTCATCCCAATGGGCCTCTCCCACACGATTCCCTGAATTCACGATGTTTGGAGTGTGACAGGCCTCCATCCCCTGTGTTCCGTACAAAAGGGGACTTCGACTTTGCTGCCGACTGCAACACTTCTGGTCCTTTGTGGGGGTTGGAGCAGGGGTGAGTGGGGTGTGTGTGCTGTGGGCGTACTGGGGCCACGGGGGGGGGGGGGGCGACCCCTCAGGTTTGGAGGCGGACTACCCCCCCAACTAACTGTTGGCTGGGCCCCCCTTGGGGGGGGGGGGATGGAGGGGGGGGTTTCGGGAGCGGCAATGGGTGGCGGGGGGATCTGGGACAAGCGAGAGCTAAACAGGTGTCCCCACCTCTGAGGACACCTAGACACCGAGAATGGTGCCTTTTTGTTGTTTTTTTTTTAAAAAAAAATGCCTTTTTTTGCTTTTTCTGTTTTTCTTCATGGGAAATATTGTGGTTTCCTCACACTAATGCATTTTTAAAGCAATTCGGTGGTTTTTGGACAGTGTCACTCAACAACTCAACCAATCACAACAAAACACGACAGAAAAAAGTCACTGTTTTGTAGATTGGTTGCTTCCGGCTTGTGACCCGAAGCGGCGTTTTTCCACCATTGGCAATGATTGGTTTTGAGAGTGGCGTTGACTAATGGTGTGTTAACATACAAATAGATACCGGCGGTCGACAATCGTGCGGTAATAGATGAGCTCCGCCTTCTGCATAGACCTGTCCGTGGCGGAATCGGACACCACAGCTAGCAGCTCAAAAGCCCAGATGATGGTACCTTGGGCAATGCGGAATGGCACCGCAGGATGACACGGGTGTTGCGGTGCAACATAAGTTTCATTGCTACACTTGCGTGTGTGTAGTGTGTCGATGTCCTTTGACGGGTTCGCTACAACAGTGTAATAAATGTACCCGCACCGTTCATGTACACTGCATGGCCACCATTGGCAATGGTCTACACTACGGGGCGTGTGTCCCTGTGCCACAAGCTTTGCCTTGGCCTCTAGGGAAGAAATGTAAGTTTATACAGAATTGGCAGGAGGGCACGCCTTGGTTGCAGTACATCGATGGCAACATGCATTGCATCGCTTGCCGTGCTTACCTTGAGCCTGGTAGTCCTCGTGAGTGGACCCACAGCACCTCCAACTTTCAAGCCGGAGTAGTGAGGAAGCATGAGCGCTCTGGTCCCCACAACACTGGGTTTCCAGTGGTAAAATCACATCCGCCTTAGGCATCCTACCGCCAAAAGTCCACATGGGCGTGCTCACGGCATTCTGCGTTCTGTACCAGGGCGAGAAGCACGAGGGGGAAATTGGCGGATTTGCCAGGAGACTTGTCTTTGGTAGAACTTTCCCGTGGTAGAGTCCTACTAGTCTACCGTTCGTGCTTCTCTGCCTTGCCGTATGAGGAACACTTCTTGAGGTACCCCCCAAATGAAGCATCGCATGCATCGCAAATTGCACCACCAACCCCAGCGGCAAGGGACGGCGACCCACTGGAGGTTGCGGAGGTTGCAATAGGGGTGGCAACAGGGCTCACAAGGGTGTTGGGGTCGGTAGAAAAGCGCCACTTGTAGCAAGTACTGTTGCGTTTCGCCTCGCGATGGACTTGGGTGTCAAAGAGTTTGACACCGCTCTCCACCAAGCAGCGTGTCGCGGCGGGAACGGAGACAAAAGAGGACCATTCGGCCCCCTAGATGTCTTCTGTCAACCAATGTGAGGTATGCAAACAACACAACGACAACTAGGAAGAACGGGATGATATAGAACCCACATTATGCACGGTCCACATACCACGTTGCCACCCACATCCCACACCCCATAGCATGTGCATAAAATAACGTGTGTAGCCCATATCCCAGTTCCTAGATCATTAGCATCCCACATCCATGTCTACATACATGTCTACATCTAAGAACCCCCATTGCCTGTATGTCCCACATCCCACATCCCACAATGTCTGCATCCGTGAACCCACATCTCACATCCCACATTGTCTATGACCCACAACGCCACGATGCACAACATTAAGTTCCACATGCAGCATCCAAGAACACCGGTGGCACATGTTGCAAAAACAAGTGATGCCTACAAATTAAACTTGGGGTGCACTACACGCACACATACAGCCGTAAACCCCCAAACCCAGGATGCCGTAAAAAATGCACTCTTTTTGAAAAAATGCGCACAAAAGGGCTCTACCCCCTTGGATCGCAAATGTATGACCAATGAATATTTGATGGCACCAGCGCCGTAAACATTGACGAACCTCGGTCAAATTTTGCATTTTCTCTGCACCGAGTTGTATGTGAAAAACAGTGTTCTAGCAACGGCCTAAACTAGTAGCGCACGATTTGGACCTTGTTCAGATGTGCTGCGATGGGTCATTGGCAACGCGAGGCGAATGTGCAAAGCACACCCAAAAAAAGACAAATCACTGTAAGTTGCATTTTCCGGATAATTCAAAAGACATCTCCTAATTGGACAACAACAAGGAGGGACATATTGATCAAATGAGACCCAAACACTCTATCAATGCTCCCATTTTTTGTCATGTTTGGTGTGGAGGTTAACCCTCAATGTCGCATCTCCCTGCAAAAACGGTTACGGCGTTGGCCCCCCCAAGTTCAGCTAGACTGCACACACACATTTGCAGCACACATGGGCCAGGGTGCACCCAAGGACATGCTGGTCACATTTGTCATTGGTGCTGATGACGGGATGTGCCACAAAAACCCCGTTGTCACAACAATCGTCGGAAACCACAGATTCAAGAAGGTGGTGCACTGCACTGAGATAGGGGGGGGGGGGGCACTTGGAAGAATTTCTGGGTATTACAGCCCATTTAAAACCACCCCCGAAAAGCCAACCTAACAATTTCAACTGTTGGATCCCATTAGGCTGGTGGGGAAATCTGTTGGGATTACTCCCATATTTTCATGACCCCTGCAGATGGCAGTTTGTATAGTTTGCATTTTTAACATTTGACATTTTGTTTAGATGCACCCGGACATTTTCTGGCTAGTGCTGGTAAAGGGCACTAGCACAAAAATCCCATTGTCACAATAATCAACGGAGTTTACCCACTCTCCTTGCAAATGTATATCCACCATAGAATGAGACCCCCGCTCAGTGGTGGTGTTCACTAGTGTGTCCCGTTGGGCTTGTGTGGAAAGCTTCTGAGTTCAGCTCCATATCAACATTATGCAACAAGTGGATTACACAGCTTCCTCCCAATTGGTCCATCCCTGCCCTTTTCCGTCAAACAGGGATCCAATGAGGGATGTAGTCTCTATTCCTCTGGGGTTTGAATTTCCGTGCTACCTAACTGCTTCCCCTCCAATACCCCATGCCAATTAACGGCGCGAGGGCGTAAACGCTAACGTCAAAAGTGTGCCAAACCGCCTACCATTCCCCTGTTGGGTATCCCTACACTGCATGGAAATCTCTTTGGTGTTTATGGTACTTTTCACACCTGCGTGCCCCACGTTTACGGTGGTACGCTTGCGCACACTACACCCCAAGTTACGGAAAAAGTGGCTCCTTGGCACCCTAAGATGTGTTCCAACCATATCTAACCATGAAACAGCAAAAAAAAATGGAAAAAAAAAACTCCAACCAATGTGTCCAAGGGTGAACAAACGGGGGGAAACCAACAAAAACGAAAAACGGCGTTTTTTTTTCTCCACATGAGGAGCAAGTGATGGCTATAAATTGCAAAAAAAATGCCTCCTTGCCACCCTAAGATGTGTTCCGACCATATTTGGCCATGAGAAACCAAAAAAAAAACCAAAAAAATGTAAAAAACTGCCCCACGGGCTTAAGAGGGGGGGGGGTAGGGGAAAAAACAAAAAATAGCGTTTTTTACCTCGGGACACCCGATTCCCGACCGTATTGCCTCATGTTTGGTCCGGGAGGGGCAATTGCGGGGGTCTAGGAGGGGCAATGGGGGGGGGGGGGTTCCGGAGGAGCAATTTTTTTTGGGGGGGTTACATGCCCCAAGGCCAAGTGTTGGTGAATCATGGGCTCCCCTAACCTCCCCCTACCCTCCTTCAGCGGGCTGAATCAGGATGTATGTCGAGGGATACCATGAACGTGTCCCACTAATCCCTCCCCTATGGTGCCCTCAAAATATTTCCTTGCTCGCTGTGGGGGAGTAATTGCACCACACGCTACTTGTATGGCATGTTTTCCACGAATAGCTTGGGCTTTCTGCTTTCTTGAAACAGCCCCTATGAGAGAAAACCCCTTGGTCTCAAGAACAGTTGCTTGGCCGGGATAGGTGGCCAAATCTCCACGCCGCACGTGTGCCGCGTCAGCTGCTCCCCCTTTGCTCATTCCAGAGACATGCCCCCTGGCACTCCCTCCAGCACCCCGCCTATAGCCCCGGACTACAACCGGCCCCTAAAACCCTTCCTCGCTCGGTTGGCTTGCTCAAGAGACGTGCCCACCAACACGTCGCCCGCAAACCTCACCGTTCCCCCGCAATTCCCCTAGGACCCCGTGTGTTGCACTGTTGATCCCAAAATTGCCTGTTTCAGGGCTTTTATGAAGCTTACATGGTCTCACATGGGTCAAGATGGTTCAAAATAACCTTCATCTACTTGTTTGCGCACCCCAAGCGGTTGAGGAAAAATTTTGGAAAACATCACTTTTGACCACTTTTGGGCCCAACAGTGAACCCGGTAACCCTACCTTGGTGCGTACATTGTGCGCACGGCACCACTCCAATGGGGCAATGAAGGGTATTGGCTGTGCTAAAAACGGTTGGAAGTGATCCCCTTCCTCATTATTTATCATCACAAGGGTGTCCAACGCAAGCCATGGCATTCAAACACAGCACATTCCGCCAGACCCCCCTATCCCACACGTACGCACTGCCTATCCTAAAATTGCCAATTTCAAGAGTTTGTGGCCACTTACATGGGCTAACATGGGTCAAATACTCAAAATGCTGAAAATGGCCTTAAACCACTCGTTTTAGCACCCCGTGTGGTCTGCAACAAACTTTGCAAAAATTAAATTTGGACCACTTTCGGTTCCACAAGTGAACCCGTGATCCTCCCTGGCACGTGCGCTAACCGCGCAAGTGGTGCCGAGTCTCGTGCTCAAACTCTGTGTGATTGTACTTCACACCCATGGGTGTCATCCAGCAAAATTTTGGCCCAATCCAAAGCACCGCAACAGAGTTTTGATTTTAGCCCATTTCGCGTGTGCTTGATGCTTGCTTGCTTGCTAGTTGTTGCTTGTTGTTGTTGTGTGCTGCTTGCTACCAAACTTCGTAGGTCCACCCTAGATACTAAAGAGCATTATAAAAGGGACATTGGTTCCACCACCTGGGTGACCATCACCCTAAGCATAACCCGAACCGTTGCAGCTAGATGTTCGGCCACGCCACCCATGTTGGTTAGGAGGAACAAGACTTTCAAATTGTTGTTCATGGATGCCTTTTGCCACATCATTGCGATCCATTTCAGACCCCAACACTAACACGAACCCTTCTTGAGGGTTAGGGCTCGGGGTAGGGTACGGGCTCGGGTAACGGGAAGGGCGAGGGGTAGGAGTAGGGGTAGGGGTAGGGGTCGGGGCAGTGGTAGGCGAGGACTAGGCTTAGGGTTGGAGTGGGTGTGAGGGTCAGGGTTGGGGTAAAGGGTAGTGTTGGGGTGCTAAGTGGACCAAAATTTCCTTCGGGGGCCTTTGGTGCCCGTGGAGTGTCGGGAACCTTTGGCACCCATGAACCCCTAAGGCCGGTACCTTTGGCCACTAACCACCATGCTGCCGGCCGGGGCCCCCTTGCCATCAAGACACAACCCCTTGCCTCCCTCCCCTCCGACGAAGGTCCCACGCCTCCACCCATTTGGCATCAAAATTTATATTGACGTGTGCGACCTCCGGCCTTCCAGCGCCGTCAGTAACTCTTCAACTGGAATCGGTTGCCCTCCCACCTCCGTCGGTCGCCCTTCAAGTGCCGTTCAAAATTGCTGGGCTGGCTGCCAGATGGCCCGAAGCATGTTCTGTGTCGAACAAAGCTAGTGAGGTATTAGGAAGCTCTTCATCCCGAGCCACAACAGCTCATTCAACTATGTCAAACCACAATGAATGATTGCAACCTCACAAAAAACTTTTACATTGCGGAATTGTGTAAGACTGGTGCCAGCAATGTGTCCTACAGCAGCATCCGTTACAACAAGTGTAGGGTTCTCAAATTGAGACCCCAAGACAATAAATTGGCGCAAAACTAAGTAATAACTACACCAAACTTGCTCAAATGCAGCATTTGTGCCACCGCCACCACCGCAAGCCCTCTTCATTTGCCACAATTGTCCTGAATTTCAAATATTTCTTAACTTCTGGTGGTTATTGTTTCTTCAGTCGGTTGCGGCCCGGAAATTCTATTGCCTTTGGCGAGGCAACTCGAAGAGGGGAGAGGGACGACCATTCTTGAGCCGCCAAGGCTATAAAACTGCATAAGCAGCTTGTGCCCCGGCCCCTTGGGGAGCCCCCCCCCCCCCCCCCGGACACCCAAATAACGTGAAAAATACATAAGGAGGGACTAAAACATGAGTTACCTAAGATATTTCATCCTTTTGGGATTGTTAGGATATCAAAAACATCAGGTTCAGATATTTCCATTTTTGAGCTGCCGAGGCTCGAAAATTGCAAAAGCACGTTGTGCCCCAACCCCCTTGGGACCCCCCCCCCCCCACATCGAAATAGGGTGAAAAACACATAAAGAGGGTATTGCGCTTTTAGTGTCCATGAGCCTATGTACAGAGGTCGAGGGGCTGGGGGGAAAGGGCCGATCTCGGAGTTGTGCGCCCTCCCCCCGGGCATTGCCCCCCGCCTGTGGTGCACGGCGGAACAGAGGGACAAGTCGGTCAAGACTATGTCTCTTCCGAGCTCGCCCTCCAGTGCGCCAGGTCAGGCATGGAGATTCCCCCTGGGGACGCCGGCGCTACGGCGTCGGGCGCCCCAGGGGGGTGATGCGTCAGAGGGGGCTGCCGCACTGGCAGCCCCACGGAAAATAGCGTGGCCTGGCGCAGGGGCCCCGGTCGTCCTGGGCCCTGCGCCCGGCGTGCCGCGCGCGCTGTACTGTGTGCTGCACTGTGTGCTGTGCTGTGTGCTGCACTGTGTGCCGCACTGTGTGCTGTGCTGTGTGCTGCACTGTGTGCTGCACTGCGCGCTGCACTGTGTGCTGTGCTTGCACTGCGTGCCGTGCTGTGTGCTGCATTCTGGGGCGCACTGTGTGCTGCATCCGGTGGTGCACTGTGTGCTGCACCCTGCGGTGCACTGTGTGCTGCATCCTGTGGTGCTCTGTGTGCAGCATCCTGTGGTGCACTGTGCGCTGCACCCTGTGGTGCACTGTGTGCCGTGCTCTGTGCTGGCAGTGCATGTGCACCGTCGCGGTGCTGTGCGCTCTGCGCTGCACACTGTGCTGCTGGCGCTCCCTGGTGCTGTGCACTGTCTGTTGTTCCCTGTGCCCCTGCACCCGGCCCTGCCTGACCTGCCTGCCCTGTCTGCCCTGCGGGGAGGGGGGGGGGTTCGGGTCCGCAATGGGGGCGGGGACGCCTGCCCCCCTGTGCTAGCAGGGCAGCCGAGATGCTGCAGAAAACATCCTGCAGCCCCACAGCGGCCGCCCCTTGTGGGGAAGGGGGGGGGGGGGCTCACCTGTTGCTGCCGGGCGCGGCGGGCTCGCTCTGCGCGCACGTCGGGACGCGGGCACCACGTCGCGGTCGGGTGAGGGCGCCTGCCGGGCCAGCCGCCGCGGTTCCAGCCTCCGGGCGCGCTGTGAGGGCCTCTCTGGCGCCGGCAGCGCCGCGGACGCCGGTCTGGCCCTCCCCAGCCACGCCGAGAGCGCGCTTGCCCCCGCTTGGCGGGCCGCCGGTGCCAGCACTTGCCGGCCTGGTGCCCGTCGCTGCGGGGGGGGCGCCTGTCCCGGCGCCGTGTGCCCCTCGTGCCCCGCGCGGCAGCACCGGCTGATTCCCCAGCCCAGCTGCAGGCAGCGGCGGCACGAGGGCGAGCCATGTTGCGCGCACCGGGCCCCCACCGACCCTCTGCCCTCGCCCTGCCGCCGCGGGCGCTGCTCCTCCACCCGGGCGACCCGCGGGACGTGCCCCCGCCGCGGCCGGCGAGCGTAGGGGAGCAGTGCTGGCCCCCCTCCCGGGGGGCGGGGGAAATAGGTCATGAGGAAGCGTGTCGCCCCCCCCGGCCGGATGCGGGCTGGCGTGCGCAGGCGGTGCAGCCACGCTTCATGCAGATGCAGGGCCAGACCTTGCAGCTGCAGTGCCATGTCCGCCCTGGCCGCGAAGAACGGCCGCGCCCGTAGCCCCGCACACA
This sequence comes from Eutreptiella sp. 'Long Island Sound 2002', assembly GCA_964036045.1. Classification (NCBI taxonomy): domain Eukaryota; phylum Euglenozoa; class Euglenophyceae; order Eutreptiales; family Eutreptiaceae; genus Eutreptiella; species Eutreptiella sp. 'Long Island Sound 2002'. Next base: position 146,630,219 of record OZ038383.1, on the reverse strand, counting down.
GGCGGCCCCCGAGCGGAACGAGTGCCCTGCAGCGGTCACTGGGAGCCCCCTGCAGGAGGCGCCCTGCAGCCATGTGGCGCTGCAACAGCCGTGCGGCCCGCCGCAGGACTTGCGCGCGCTCGCCGAGCGGGAGGCGCATCCCCCGCAACTGATGGTGGGGGGACGCCGGCAGGGCCCGGCCCAGGAACGTCTCGCAGTCCAGGGCCAGCTCTGCCCAGGTGACGTCCCCTTGGCCGTCCTGCCATCGGAGGGCCGCTGCCCAGCGGACCAGGTCCTGGGCGAACGCCAGCTCCCAGGGCCACCCCGGCGGGACGCCCGGGCGGAGTCGCATTGCCGGTGCCGCCGGCAGCTGCGGCAGGGGACCGCTCAGGTCCTGCCACGGGTATCCCCCCTTGCCGCCCGGCGCCGGGCGCCGCGGGAAGAGGGCCTCGCCCTGCCCTTGCTCCCCCGAGCGGGTGTGGGCGTATCTGGCCGCGAGCACCGCGAGGTACATCCCGTACAGCCTGTACACGAACTCGTCCACCTGCCGGCGGTCCGCCCCCGCGGACAGTGCCAAGGGCAGCAAGCCCGCGCGCTGCAAGCATGCCGGCCAGCCCGTCAGAGGGCCCGGCTGCAGGCGCTCCGCCGCCTGCAAGACCCATGCGCGCCACCCTGCTCTGGCTGTCTCCCACGACGGGCAGTCCCAGAGTACATGCGCCTCATCCTCGTGCTGTGAGCCGCAGCCGGGGCAGCTCGACGTGGCCCGCATGTTGTGCCCGCGCACGCGGGCCGCCGTCCACAGTGCCCCCGCTAGCAAGCCCCGCAGGAGGGAGGCCTCCGGCTCTGTGGATGCTACCCGGAGTGCCGCGCGACAAGCCTCCCCGTCTACCCCGTCCCCCAGCCCGCCATAGGTCGCCGGACGGCGGGCCTCCAGCCCGCGCATAGCATGACAGCGCAAACTGTCCCGCACCCTGTGCTGGATCTGCCGCATGGGCTCCTGCACCAGGTGCAGCGGCTCTGTCTGGCCCGGCACCACCCATGACCACCAGCCCTCCAGTGGTTGCCAGCCTAGCAGGCGGACCACGTGCAGGGCGCGCCCGAAGGGCCCTGTCGTCGGGGGTCGGAGGCCGCTCTCCCAGGCGGCCTGCACCAGGACTTGCACGGGTCCCGGTGTGCGCGCAATCCGGGTCATCCATAGCACCCGCTCGTAGCGGGTGTGCATCACCGGGGAGATGCGGTGGCCCTGCGTCAGGACCACGAAGACCACTTCCTTGGCGCGAGAGAGCCTGGTCGCCCCCCATACCGCCTGCAGGACCATGGTCTCTAGGCCCATCAGGTCCCGGTCCGTCACCGGGGCGACGGCCACCCCATGTAGCGACAGCGGCGTCACCAGGGTGCTGACCGCGTGCACCCGCCGCTGAAAAGAGGGTAGATGCGGGAGGCGCCGCAGCACGCTGCGGCCGGCTTCCAAGCGTCGTGCGAGCACCGGCCCCGTGCTGCGGGCGCCGCCCACGGCGACGTCCACCCCCAGCTGGCGGAAACAGTCTGCTGCCGGTATGGGCAAGCCGCGCAAAAGCACTGCCTGCGCCCCCCCCTCCCCCTGCGACCAGGAGCACGACTTGTCCACGCGGACGTCCTGCCCCGTCAAGGTGAGCCACGCCTCCGTCGTGGGGGCGGTCCGCTGGAGGGCTGCCATCCCCGGCGCCACTGCCTGGGTGTCGTCGGCATAGCCTGACGCCCCCAGGGCCGCCAGCCCTGGGCCTTGCTCCTGCAGCTGCAGACGCAGCTCCGGCTCCTCTGCGGAGTCGCTGTGTTGGCTGGCTTGGTCCGACTCACTGTCGGCCTCTGCCACCACCAGCGCCGGCGGCAGTGCCACTGTGGCCACGCAGACCTGCTCCCGCAGGGCATCCACCTCCCACTTCCAGATCGTGGTGAGGACATTCACCAGGATCACGGAGAGGGGACAGCCCTGCAGGATGCCGTTGGCAGGCGCCCGTGTCCTCCCCTGAAAAACACATAAAGAGGGGGTAAAACATGCTTTACATAGGATAATTGATGATTGTGGAGGGTCAGAATGTCAAAAAAATCAGTTTTGGAAATTTCCATTTTTGAGCTGCCGAGGCTACAAAACTGCATCAGCGGCTTGTGCCCCAGCCCCCTTGGGAGTCACCCCCCCCCACCAACCCAAATACGTTGAAAAACACACAAAAAGGGCATTCGTCTTTTAGCGTCCGCTGGCCTCTGTACAAAGGCAAAGGGGTAGGGAGGTGGGCTGAGTTGAGTTGAGGCGCCCGTGGCCTCCCCTACAAGCCCCCCGCCTATGCCTGCACCGCGGTCGGGAGGGACGAGCCGGAGGGCACTAGGTCTCTTCCGTGCTTGCCCTGCCGTGCTGGCGCCGCTGTGGCAGTGTGGGGTGTGGGGTGGCGAAGGCGCTAAGGGCGCGTCCGCAACTAGGTCAGAGGAGCTCCCCCCCACGGCATCCGCCGCAGCGCGACAGGGGCGCGTGCGGAGCATGGGCGCTACTAACCTGGTGGCCGTAGGCTAGGCCTCCTCCGTCCCCTGGGCGGGGACAGACGCCGCGGTGCGGCGCGGCTGTGGAGGGCCGCTGAGATGCGGCTGAAAACGTCGGGGAGCGACGCCAGCGGCCGGGCATCTAGGCCAACACCCTGGCCCATCTGACCAAGTCCTTGACGAAGTCCTGGGAACTGCGCCAGCCGGCGGCGCCCCCGGCCAGAAGCGCGGCTGGTTGCGGATCATGTCCCCCGGGAGGGGGCCGACGAAGTCGTCCCAGGGGAAGGGGTTGCGGGGCCGAGGACGCGGCTGGTCCGGGAACAAAAAGTCCCCGTGGCCCGCCTGTTCCCCTCGATGTCTCCCCGGGCCGTTGGTGGGGGAAAGAACCGGTCAGCGTCCCCCCCACCCGAATGTGCTGGCACCTCATTTACCGAGCACCCGCGGTCAGCCAGGAGGTTAAGCATTGGGCATTTCGGGGGTCTGGGGTTGTCGGACCCCCATGCAGAGGACGGGCGGATGCCCAAAGTCTTGGGGGGGGGGGGGGGCGTGCACCGGCGAGACGCCGGGGGGGCCGAGGCCGGGAGGGGTTGGGAGGGTGGGCGCGCCCCTCAAAGCCAGGAGAACAGTGCCGCCGCTCCTACACGCCGGTCCTCGGGGACGAGCACCTGGCGGCCCGGCGCGACCCGGGGCTGGACCCTCGGACAGCGCGGGCCCGCCGAGGGGTCAATGTGCCGTTCGTGGCCCGCCCGGCAGCAGCGGGTGATGCCCCAACCCAGGCTTTTGCACCCGGGGCACAATGGCGCCCCATGTTCCAAGCATACCGCGCCTTGGGTGCCACTGCCCGCCCCTGGCGGACGGCTGCGCTGCGGGGCGGCGAGTGGGATGCTCCTGGGTGGCGCTTGTGGGGGCTTCCTAGCATACGGCAATTAGGGGGGCCCTCCCTTGAGGGGACGGGGATAGTAGTCCATGAGAAAACGGTCACCTAGCGACGGCCGCATGCGGTAGGCGGCCGTAGGTGCCGGACCCACGAGTCCCAGCAGTGCATCGCCAGTCGCCTAAGCTACAGCATCACATGGTGGCGCGCCGCAAAAAAGTGGCGGGCTGACGGTCCTGCACACACGCGGCCCCCCGGGGGAGGAGCGAGCGACATAGCCCCTATGGGGCCCACCACAGCAGCTTATCCGCCACTAGGTGGCGCTTGACCAGGCCCGCCGGCTTGCACACGACTTCGGCCCGCTTTCGTAGGCGGCATGAGCGCACCTCGCAGTCGGTGATCCGGGGAGGCCAGGAGCGCCCGCCCTGCAAAAGCCCCGTAATCCGGGGCCAGGTCAGCCCACGAGGGCGGTACCAGAACTCATCCAAGAGCCCCCAATCCACCCCCTGCGCCAGCCGGAGGGGGAAGAGGCCCACCCTCCGCAGGCAAGCCGGCCACTAGGCAAGCCAGCCACTGGTCCGGCGGCCCCAAGTGGGCCCCAAGTGGGGGATGGTCGTTGCCGCGTAACTGAGGCGGGTGCGCCATGTCTCCGTAGCCTCCTCCCACTCCGGGCAGTCCCACAGGACGTGGACTTCGTCCTCGTGCGCCGCACCGCAGCGGGGGCACCAAAAGTTGGTTCGCATGCCATGGCCCAACACCCTTGCCGCCGTCCACAGGCCCCCGGCCATGAGGCTGGGCAGCAGCGACTTCTCCAACTCAGTGGAGGCAGCGCCGCGCAGCACGCCAGGCCATCCGCCCCGTCGCTTAGCCCCCCGAAGGTGACCGCGCGTCGCGCCTCTAGTTGGCGCGAAGAATGGCAGCGAAGGCTGTCCCACACCCGATGCTGGATCTGGCGGAGGGGCTCCTGCAAGAAGTGCAGCGGGTGCTCTTGTCCCAGGACGCCCCAGCACCACCAGCCCTCGCGTGGGCTCCACCCCAGGGCGGCCGCCGTGTGGAGCGCGCGCCCCACCGGGTCCCTCCCGGGCGGGCAGCCGCCTGAATCCCAGATCGCCTAGGTGAAAACGTGGGTGACCCCCGGCTACCTGGCGACCCGGGCTAGCAAGAGAAGCCGCTCGTACCGCGTGTCCACGACCGGGGAGAAGCGGTGCCCCTTGGACAGGACTGTGAAGACGATGTCTTTGGCCCGGGACAGGCGCGTGGCTCCCCACAGGCCCGCACGACCGCGGTCTCCAATCCTCGCAAGTCGGGGTCCGTCACCTGGGCGACGGCCACTCCATGGAGCGCCAGCGGGGTGACCTGCATAGTGATGGCCCGCTCTCGGCGTTCATAAGTGGAGAGGTGGGGGAGGCGGCGGAGAGCGCTCCGTCCCGCTTCCAGGCGCCAGGACAGAACCGGCCCTGTAATTCTGGAACCCCCATCGGGGATGTCGACGCCAAGTTGGCGGAAAGTCGCCGCCAACGGGATCGGGATACCCCGGAGCAGGACCGCCGGGACGCCTTGTTCCCGCTGGACCCCGGAGCACAACTTGTCCGCGCGGACGTCTTGGCCCGTGGCGTACAGCAACTCCTCCGTCACGGGGACCGTCCCCTGCAAGGAGGCCGTGCCTCGGGCCACTGCCCGGGTATCGTCCGCATAGCCCGACGATCCTAGCGCGGCGTAGCCAAAGCCCGCATCCTTGAGGGGGACGGGGGCCCCCGACTCCAATTCAGCCGCCGTGTCCTCTTCTAGGACGGGGGGCAGGGCGGCCGTCCGCACGCACACCTGCCAACGAACGGAGTCCACGTCCCATTTCCACATCGTGGTGAGCACGTTCACCGGAATCATCAACAGGGGGCAGCCCTGGAGGATGCCATTGGTGGCCTGCCACCACAGGCGGAGGGACCCGGCAACCCTGAAGGCCCGGGGGAGCTGCTTGTACATGGCCCCTAGGGCACGGCACGTGCCCGGGTCCATGCGTAGCTGCAACGCCAGGGCCAACACGACCGCTTGGGGGATGAGAGCGAAACACTTGATGTAGTCGGTACTCATCCCCGCGACTGCCCACCCTCGGAGGTGACACAGCTCCCAAAGGACCTGTGTTACCGCCGCCCCGTCTAGGGCGCTCCTGGCAGGGCGGAAGCCAAAGGCCGCCAGGTGGGCCCAGGACTCCTGCCACGCAATGGCATCCGCCAAGCGCACGCCCGCCCACAGCCTGTAGACCATGGACGGGACGGTGAGCGGGCGGGTGTTCAGGGGCCCCGGCGGGCCCTCGTTGGGGATGAGGGCTGTGTAGCCCTCGGCCAAACGGGCCGTCCACCTGCCCAGGCGCTCCACTTCCTGCACGAGGTCCGCCAGCCAACCCAGCAGCCTGTTGGGGAGGGAGTGGATGTCGGCCAGGCTCCACCCGTCCAGCCCTAGGGCCGAGGGCTTCATGCGGGAGAGTCCCTTGCGCAGGCGGGGGCCGTCCGGTCACGAGGCAATCGTGGGGACTCGCCGGACATGGTGCCCATACTAGCGGACGAAGGCCGCAGGGTCCGGTGTGGCGTCCGTCGCATACTTGCGGTTTATCGGGCGCCAGGCGTCCTGCAAGAGGTGATCCGTCTCCGCCAGGTTGGCTGTGGCAATGCCATCCAGCCTGGAGAGGAAGGTGACCGGCGGGGCGTAGGAATCATCCTTTAGGCACCGGTACATTGCCCCGTGGTCGGAGGTCCAAGCCTCGTCCGGCCAGGAGCGCCACTCGCGGAGGCGGCCCTGGTCCTCCGCCCGAAGCGTGGCCCCGACCTTACCCACTAGCGTTGTGCGGAGGCGGCGGAGGGACTCCAACAGGGCCAGCCAGTCATGCGTGCTGCCCAGCTTCAGGCCGGCATACTCTAGGCCCGGTGCGCGGAGTCTGTCGAGGCGGCGCCGGAGCGGTGTCCACGCCTGCCGGAGCCCGCTCGGCGCGGCGCCCACGCCGCGCGCCGGCCGCTTCAGCCAGCAGAGGACGTTCCGGAGGGGGCCCTGGGCCGCCTGAATGCGCGCTAGGGGGCAGGTGAGCGGCCCCCCGGTATCCCGGCAATGTTTGGGGCAGAGTCGCACCTCACGGAGCAGCTGATCGGTCCCCGTGCCACGGGGCAGGTGCGGGGGGGCCAGCGGCAAGGCGGCCCCCGCCGGGAGGGAGTCTACGGTAATGTCTAGGCAGGTGAGGGCGGGGAGGGTTTCCTCCGCCGCCGTGGTCCAGAAGGCCCAGGCCTGGTCCACGTCCCCCGTGGACAGGGCCACTTGTTAGCCGGCCTCCAGGGGCCCGGGAGGGGCTTCCCAAGGAGGAGCCGCTCATGTTCCTCCCGCGGGGCCGACTCAACAGGCGTGGGGCGGATGAACTTCACCCCGCTGAGACGAGCCCTTCAGGTGCAGGTCGAACCGCACTGGGGTGGGGCTAGGGATGGCCCCGCGCGGTAGCAGTTCCGCTGGGTGGAGCAGTGCCGCTAGCCACGTGTCGACCAGCAGCCCATCGATGCGCGAGGGGCGCATGCCCTCCAGCCCGTGTACGAGCACAGAGGGTCCCGCCCGAGGGCGGACGCCACTTCAAGGTCCGTGTCCACAACCCAGGGACCAAGAGCGATGCCACAACAGACGGGGGGGCCCGCAGCAGGTGGTTGACGTCGAAGGTGAGGTCCCCCCCCACTTGTGGGCGGCCGCCCCATGGCGCGCCCCTTACTGTGTGACCTGGTCCTAGAAGACCCGGTTGAGGGCCCCCTGGGAGGAGATCCTGTAAGCCGCCTGGGCATGCAGGGAGTGCGCTTCCCACCCCACGCCCCCCAAGACATGGCACCTGCGGGTGGAGTGCCATAGGGTTTGGGTGATGGAGTCCCCCTCGTTCCGGAGTGCCCCTTTTGGGGGGGAGGACTCGTCTCGCAGGAATGCCCTGGCGCACCAGGATCCCCAACCCCCCCCCCCCCGGCCGGCGCAACCTAGCGCCCCCCCCCCCCCCCCCCCCCCCCCCCCCCCCCCCGGATTCCAGGGGAGCCTCAAAGAATGCCCGCCATCCCGAGGCCCCGGTCTGGGCGCGCATCACTTGCTGTGCCACCGCCGTGAAGCGGCTCTCGGAGAGCAGCACCACGTTCAGCCACCACTGGGCACCGTGTGCCAGTGCAGACGTAGGGACGTGACGTTGGCTTGCGCCACGCGCAACGGCACCGGGTGGGTGTGCACGTCCCCGCAGCACAGCAGCAGGAGGGGGGGGGGGTTCCGTCGGCATCCCTCCGAGGCGGGGGGAGGGGTGGAGCCACGGCAGCTGCAGCGCAGGGGGGGGGAATGGGGGGGAGGGGGAGGAGCATCCGGCCCAACCACGAACTCAACTGCTGTAGGTCAAGAGACGGGAATGGAGGGGTCAGAGGGGGGGCAGCATCACATGCCTGAATGTCAACCATCCCTCCTGGGCCAGACGGGCCCGCTGCACCGAGGTCAGGCGGTCCGCAGAGGTCACCGGCCCAAGGTGGGCGCGCCGCGAGGCGGGGGAGGCGGCATGGAAGGAGGCGGCGATCCACCATCGGCAGGCGGCAGGGGGGGGGGGGGGGCAGGTAGACGCGGGGGACAGCCGTGCTCCCACCCCTCGGCAAGGCGGCCGGCCTCCCGGGTAACCTCGTGCCCGGTGGGGGCCGGGGTGGATGCGGCGGAGGACATCTGGCCACGGGGCTGTGGCCCAAACCTCCCCCGGTTCCAGCAGGGCGGCCCACCAGAGGTCGGTGAGCCGGGGGAGGAGGGCGTGCACCTCGGCGGCCACCTCCCGCCCGGTCGCCCAAGGTTCGGGGTCCAGGGGGGGCTGGCGGGCGGGGTTGTTGTCCCACACCTGGCCCGACCAGTTGACCCCCACGGCGTGGGGCCTGCCGGCGGCCCTCTCTCGCTCGAAGAGACTGAGGCGGCGGCATGGGCGGAGGTGCCAACGGGTAGGGGGGTCCCAACGCACCACCCGGCCGTGCGGGGTCGGCCGCCACAGCGGCGCGCCGGTCTCCTCGTGCCACAATGGCGCTAGGTAAAAGCGCCATGTGTAGGGGAGGCCGGCGCTCCAGGCGTCCGGCCGGGGGGCGCGCGCGAAGAGCACCCGGGGGTACCTCCACTGCAGGGCCTCGCCAACGGTGGCCCCCTTGGTCCCGAACTGGGGGTCATCGGGGCCCTGGACGCTGGACAGCCAGGCAGGGCCGTCCACGCGCTGGTGGTGGGTGTGCCACCACCCATTCCGGCGAGGAGGCCCTAGAGGTGCAGGACCCCAGGGCATAGCCCCTGGACGGGGCAAGGGCGCAGGTGGTGCTGGCCCACCCTCGGCGCTGGTGGGGGGCGGGTAACACCTGGGCGGCCTGGCCGTACCACCACCGCAGCAGGGCGAGGCCATGGTGCCGCCGCCGGCTCCGGGGGAGGAGGGGGGGCACGCCGGAGTGCCCGCGCCTTCGCCCTCGGCCCCTTCTTGGCGGTCCCTGTGCCATGGACAACAGAGGCTCGCGGCAGGTCACGGGGGGGCCAGGGCAGTGGGCAAGGGGGGGGGGGGGGGAAGGTGGCACGGGGTGGCAGCTTGCCGAAGTAGATTCCATCCTTGCCAGTCCCGGGTTAGTCGGTGCGCCCTGCTGGCCTCGTTCGCGGCCACCGACCTGGGGGGGGGGGGGGAGTCCCCTAACACTCCCCTGGCTGCGCCCACCGCGAGGGACAGCCGCAACGCCGCAGCGGCTGGATCGTGCGCCATCCCGCCACCGTCCCACACCGGAGTGGAGCCCCCTGCCACCACCCGGGCGGGAATCCGCCATCGAGAGGGGCCCAGGGCCATCACCTCGCTGCGGGGCGCCCTCGTGGGCTGTGGGCGTATAGACACCCTCCTGCCACATAGATGGTCCGGCTCCCGAGCCCATCCCAGGGGGAAGCCCACCGGTGCTAAGACCGCCGCCAAGACCAACATAACCAGCCCCGGGTGCAACCGGCAGGGTGGCAGGGGGCCGGCCCGGGGAGCCGGCTCCTTCACCTCCTTTAGCTTGGGCGTCGGCGTCGGTCTCCGTGGGCATGCCGTCGCCCCCGGGCGCTGCACATCCCACCCCCGTGGCTCCCCATTTAGGCGGTGCCCGCTGTCTGCCCAACCCGTGGACACTGCCCCACCCAAGGCGGGGGGGGGAGGGGCGTGGCATGTTCCCGGTCACGCTCGGTGCGAGGGGCAGCCGCAGTGCCGCTGCGGCTATAACCCCTGCCATACCGCCACCGCCCCACTCTGGCGTGGGGCCCCCTGCCACCATTCAGGCGAGTTCCCTCCCCCCCCCCCCCCCCCCCGGGAGGGACTCAAGGCCATCACCTCGCCCCGGGGCGCCCTCGTGGGCCGTGGGCGTATAGACACCCTCCTACCGGGTAGGGGGTCCAGTCCCTAGGGCCGCCCCGAGGGGGGGGGGGTCGCTGGTGCGGCCATTACCACCACCGCCGGCCCCGGGCGTGACCACTAGGGCGCCAAGGGGGGTAGTCTTGTGGCCGCCCCCCCCATGGGTTACCGCTCGGGCCCATGTCATCCACTGCGGGCATGCTGCCACACTGAGGTAGGGGGTCAATAGGAGGAGGGCGCAGAACATTAAAGAATGTCCTCGTCCTCCTCATCCACGTCGACTACCGCCGACTCCGCGTTGGCCATGGCCAGGTCCCCGGTGTGGTCCGGGGCCACCGAGGCTGCTGCTGGCTGCTTCGGGCCCCCCCCGGATCCCTCAGGGCGAGTCATGCGGGCCCTGGGGCCCACGGGCTGATGGTGCCCCCGGCGGGAGCTGCGGGTGGTCCGCTCCCAGAGGCGGTCAAGAAGGCTGGTGTCGGGCGCACCCAGCCGGACACATTGCCAGTCCTCAGGCACCCCCTCCAACTCGAGGTCAAAGACTGGCCGGTCGAGGGTGCTATGGGTTAGCGGGGTGCAAGGGTGGACACGGATGGTCACCTCCGACCCAAAAGCCTCCTTGGCGTAGCGCCGGAGCTGCGCATACTCATCCACAGCCAGACCTAGCTACGCCGGGTAGCCCCGGACCCGCACACAGGTTGTCGGTGTCGGGGCCGGTGCGCCCAGCAAGCTGGCAATGTGCGCCATCACTGTGGGGTTCGCCGGCTTGGTCCTCTAGACGCGGAACCCCACGTTGCCGGGGGCACCCCTGTCCACTATCCCCGCGAACAGCGACTGGAGTTCCTGTCCTCGGCGAGGGTCTTCCATACCTCCGGGGATGGCCCGCGGCGCTCCGGTGGCTGCTTGTACCACCGCACGTATGTGGGGTGCCGACAGGCGGCGCCTGTGGCGATCCACGGCCGGAAGTGGACGCCCCGGGCCTTGCCGCTGGCAGGCATAACTAGCGGCACCACCTCAGTCAAGAGATCAGCTGAGCCCTCGACCCTCGACCCCCAGACCGCCGCTTGCATGAGCGGGGGGTGAGGCAAGGGTGCCCCCATGAGCAGCCTGAGGTGCCGCCAAGTGTGGTCCTTGCCGAAGGCACCCACATGGAGCTCGCGCACGTCGGCATCCGCCAGAACCGCTGGGTCTAGGACGCGAACGACCCTGACTATGGACGGCAGGGGGTCCAGCAGCGCGGGGTCCACATCCGGGGGCTCGGCCGCCTCCCGTTCTTCATCTTCCGGGAGACGCTCCCCGACGAGTTTCAGTACGTGCTCCAGCAAAGCAGGGTCCACCACCTCCGGGCTGGCTGTCTCCCAGGGCTGGCGCTCGGTGCAGACCACGCCCTGCAAGGATGTGCCCGGCACCGCAACGCTGGTTTTCGAGCGGCAGAGAGCCTGCAGCAGGGTCGCCACTATGGAGGCCGCATTGCTGCCTCCCCGGACATGCACCAGCGCCGTGACCCATTGCACGCCGTCGTGCGCTGTGATGGCGGCCGCAACCGCAAGGTGGGCCTCGTGGACCGTGCAGCCCACCACAGCCACGCATCGTAGGGCCCCCTCCTGGGAGGGTTGTTTCCGGTCCGCCTATTGTCGCTCCGGCATGATTTGGGTGATGCCCCATTCCCGGATGGTGGCCCGGGACTCACCCTGGTAAAGGCGGTGCGGCTGCACCGCCGTCGTCGAAGGCAGCAGGGCCCAGAGGGCAGCAGCCGTGGGTTGGTGGCGGCGCTGCTTTAGCACGGCTAGCGGCCGCCACCACCCGCACCGCACCCGGCCGGGATCCTCACGCAGTGGATCGCGTCGCCGAGGCGTAGGTCACGCCGCCAAGGCTAGCCCGCGGGGGGGAGGGGGGCGGATCCCTCTTCGACGCCCCCCACCCCCCGAAGGACGATGTTGCCCTTGGCCACCTTGATGTCTTCTCGCGCCCAGACAGGCTCCGAGGAGGCGAAGGGGTGGAGGGGGAGATGTCCCGACCGACATAGACACCCGTTGCGGTGCTCCAAGCTCCGCAAGCCACTGCCAGTCCCAGTCCACACGCATGGGGACTAGGGAGGAGTGCGGGGGCAGCTCTGGGGTGCAGCTGCAGCTTGCTGCGCCTCGGCGTTCTTGGGACGCCGGTTGGAGTCCCTTCCCGCCATCTGCCAGACGGGGGCTCCCCGGTATGTGGGGGTAGCCGCCTTGTTGGCCGTCGCAGTCTTAGTCGACGTCGAAGTCTTAGTCATTGTCGTTGTCGTCGTCGTTGCGGCCGGTGCCGCTACGGCCGCCAGGGACCGGGCTGGGGCTGGTTCGCCCCGCGACTCCGCCAGCTCACGGCGGAGGATGTTGATCACGCCCTCGAGGGACGCAATCTGGCACTGTAGCAGGCGATCATCACCTACTCAGTGGTGGGGGGAGGGGGGGGCGGTTGGGCGGGTCCACCGCCCCCCTTACGCCCCTTGAAGCGGGAGCGGTTGCGTGCCGCCCCCTCGTCGACGGTTGCGGGCGGCGCGCCCGCAAGAAAAGGAGCCAGCGCCGCGCCTATGGCCGTAAGGACCATGGGGCGCTGTAGGAGGGCAGCTAGCTGGGTGGCCACCCCCTCTTGGTCACCCATCGTGCTCAGGGCGCGCAGGCGAAAAAGGGGAGACGCAAAAGCGTCAAAGTATAAGACAAGAAAAGTGCAGCTCATCTAGGCAACCTCACCACGTGCAGGTTCACAACAAGAGGCCTAAAAAACACACAAAGAGGGCATTCGTCTTTTAGCCTCCACTGGAATATGTACAAAGGTTGGGGGGGCGGGGAGGTGGGCCGAGTGTAGGTTCAGGCGCCCGTGTCCTCCCCTGAAAAACACACAAAGAGGGGCTAAAACATGCTTTACATAGGATATTCCATCATTGTGAGTGGTCACAATATCAAATTGCACAATTTTCCAGTTTTGACCTGTAGAGGCCAGAAAACTGCTTCAGCAATTTGTGCCCACACCAAATGCCATTGAACCACCTATACACAGCAATTTTGAAGCTTTTGGGGGGCCCATGGCTCGGGCTAGATGGGCCCAGTGGCCACTACGTGGGTCCCCATGGGCGCTCAAGTACCCGTATTGTCACCAAATGACCACCCAAACCCATCCTACGGGCAACAGAAGGGTTTCGGAAAAAGTGGAAATTTGAAATGTTTCCAAGTGTCACTAAGTGGCCTACACAACAACAATTTTGGGGCTTTCGGGGGGCCCACGGCACGGGCTACATAGGCCTAGCGGCCACTACGTGGGTCCCCATGGGTGCTCAAGTACCCGTACTGTCACCAAATGATCACCCATACCCATACTAGGGGCAACGAAAGGGTTTCTTGAAAAATCGAATTTCAAAAAACTTTCAAGTGCCACTAAACAGCCTATCCAATGTGAAAACGGCCAAGTCCTCACTGGCAAGGGGCCATATGGGGGGGGGGGGGGGGGCTGGGGGTACCTGGAGTTGGGACCCGGGACCCCCGCCATGGGTTAGGGGTTCCATATACAAGAAAAAAAGCTCTTCACGAACTAGGTCCAAATACACACATAGCAGCCAAAACACGCGAAGAAGTTTTGACCCCCCCCCCAAAAAAGGGGTACCCAGGTGCGGGGGGGTACGGGGGTCAAAATCCAAAAAATAATTGGGGAATTATTTTTGGTCCTAAAATGAGGATTTTACAAGGGGTTAGACATCAGAAACCATACATTGGGGTATGCTACGCGAACGGCCCCAAAAAGGGGGGGGTATATGACGCTCACGCCTGCGCTTGATCTAACAACCTCTCTTCGAGGTGATTTTATTGTACCACAGGACTAGACATACAACTCCTCTTGCAGTTCACTGAATTTTATGCCTTCGGCATGCTGTGTGACAGCCCAGTGTTTGTGAATGTAGGCAGCATCCAACTGTTTGCGGAGAGCAACTATTGTAGTGGCATATGGTTACGGTTGATTTTGTTCCGGATCTTTCACCATGCCTCACGCAGTTTTTCCTCCTCTGCCTCATTGTACGTCAACGATGCGTCATCAGCCAAATTGTCCTGAGTCCCTCACAGCTGCCAACAATTAAATCATGTCATCAGTATTCACCGCATCAAGTTCGACCTCATCCTCTCCACCAGCCTCAACACTGTCAGCACTACTGTCATCGCCTGACCAGACCACTCCTCATTGTCAGCCAGTGGAACTTCATCATTGTCACTCATGTTCAAAAAAGTGTGGACAAAGGCAGTTCTGGAATGCAGCAGGAATGCGGCAATTAACAAAGAGGCAACCCCCTTACCCTCAGCCTAGGACAGACATCACTCTTCTGGTGGCATTCCATTAAATCCATTAAATATATCCTGGGGCATCTAATATGCCCGGGGGCATTTAATGTACCCCCAGGGTATGTTGAGTGGGGGGGGGGGGGGCATGCCAGGACCTGCCTGACATTGGGACACAAAATAGATGCTTCATGCACGTGAGTTGTCATTGAACAGGGTTGGATGTGGTGGTGGCTGTGATGAGACACATGGGATGAAGGGTGCTAAAGAACGCAGTGCCTACCTGAGGTACGAGTCCTGGGAATCCTTCTCCACAACCAGCAACTCATCCACATCAGACAAAATGGCTTTGATGTGATCTGACATCCCTATGACACCATGTGCAGCACATCACGCAAAGGAAGGAATTGTAGAGCTGGTCTGCAGCCAGCCCCCTACTGCTGCAGCATGCACAGAAATGCCGGACAGACCATACTCAGCTGTGATTTCGGGCTGAGTATCGCCTGGCCACTGCACACAGCCTTGCATTGCAACGGTTTGCTTCTCGTCCATTGCGACAGCTGCCATGCTGCAGAAATGTCCTGGTGTTTGCGTGGAAATCATGCAAATAAATAGCAAAGGGGTTTAAGAATTGATTCATTCCAATACAACTGGAAGCACAAATTGCAACAAGATGGGGCACGATGCAACAGCATCATATTGAAGCATCACAATGATCCCTTGTGACAAAAGGGCATCCTGTTACCTGACACTACATCACGTGTGACAATCATAAAACATCATGATCATCTTAATGGGGGCTTCGTTACGGGCAGGATGGTCCTCAAGGAGGGAAAATACTAACAGCCTCTGGCAAAATTGCTTTTCTGAGGGGTTGTGTGTGTTGCACAAGGCAGCATGCAGCAGGGCCAAAATGCAGCAGCGCGGAGGGAATTATCGAAAGTTGTTGTGCCAAATACACACTGAATGTGCGCATTGCCACTGACTGGAAATAACTCTGCAGCTGGGCCTTGGGTAGGTAGGGTTAAGGTATCCCTGTTTCGCGGAACCAGCAAGGTTAGGGTTACAACCCATTGAAGGCCAGTCTGGGGTGGACCAGGGGTTCTAGGAGCAAGCAGCAAGCGGCAAATAGGCGCAAACTTGGAGAAAATTCAGCCTATGTCAAAAATTTGATGGAACATACCGAATGCTAAAATGAACAATTTGAGAAAAAAGCAGTGGCATATCGGTCCCACAAGTGGAGGCGGTGGATGCCACAACCATCCGACATTCTGGTCACCCCTCCCCCCAAAAGAATAAGAAGTGGCGAATTTGGTGGGCTAACACGTGTTATAGACAGTTGTCGTAGCTCCTTACTGGTCTGGGGTGTGTTTGGGAAGAAGTTTTTCCACTAACATCATGTTTGGTTCCAAAATGGGTCATTGGCAAAGCATTTGGGTTGTGCATAAGAGGGCCATATGTGGGCGTTCTTAGCTGAAAAGTAGTACTTTCCCCCACCCCAGGTGGCATTTCAAGAAAAGATTTGGACCCATTTCGGACCCCCGGTAGCACCCCATCCCCTACTTTGGTATGCGCACGATTGTTGGGCACTATTTCAATGGCAGGCACGGTGGGTTTGGCGCCTTCTAGCACCGCATGTCATGATTTTTCTGCGGATGTGCTGCAGATGTGCGGTTGTGCAGAGTGCAAAGTACTCCCATACGCACTGGAGTGCTGCTGTCCTCCTTGTCCTCCTCCTGTTGCAGTGAATCTCTCCGCCCGTACAATTGTTCTCCCATTGCATGGGTGTGTCATGTGAAAAAAATGTGGCTCGTGTACAAAAAGTCGTCAGTGTGAGTAGTTTGTTTGCTATAAGGTGGTATAATTTTTATGCTGTAAAGTGGTGAGATTTCTTTTGGCTGTAAGGTCGTGTAAAATTGAAGAAAAAACATGGAACACTAAAAAAATCATATTGCGTGCATAATTTTTTTACGGTAAAAGCGAGTACAACTTTTTCAAGAATGATGCCTCTATTGCAATATGTGCACTATGTACACGCAGTTCCGTACAGCGACCCATAGCGACTTTAATGACGCGACACTGAGTACTTGGGTGCAGCCCCATAGGAGTCCCAGCCCATAACTCACACCCAGGTGGCACCAATGCTGGCACCAATTTCAACCTACAGCTCTTCCAACAGCTTGGTCCCAATATCTAGCTTTGGGTGAGGCGGAAATGAATGTCAAGGGCGTCCCTCATTTGACTATAGATATGAAGGCCTACCACAGGCGGTGGTCTTCGGGGGCAAAAACGCACTCCTCTTCCTCCAACGCCAGAAACAGATCTCGGTACCTCGGAATGGCAGCACCCAGGTTTGGTATACCCCGATGGACCAGCAGCATGCATCAAGGTCTATACATCATGCTTGCAAAGGACCCATTTTTCGTCAGCTGGTTCCTTTGCTGCATTGGCAGCAGTCTTGCTGCTTGGAGCAAGGGCAACCACGGGTCTAATGTTGGCAATTGGGGGTCCAATGTTGGTGTCTAAAGTTGGCACTTGGGGTTCTAAAGTTGGGGTCTAAAGTTGGCACTTGGGGTTCTAAAGTTGGGGTCTAAAGTTGGCACCGGGGGGTCTAAAGTTGGGGTCTAAAGTTGGCACTTGGGGTTCTAAAGTTGGGGTCTAAAGTTGGCACTTGGATGTCTAAAGTTGCCGTCTAAAGTTGGCACTGGGGGGTCTAAAGTTGGGGTCTAAAGTTGGCACTTGGGGGTCTAAAGTTGGGGTCTAAAGTTGGCACTTGTGGGTCTAAGGTTGGGGTCTAAAGTTGGCACCGTGGGGTCTAAAGATGGCTCTTGGTACCGCTCCATATATGCCACAATGTAAAAGGGGGGTGCATTTGCTCCATCAAATTCTTAGACAAGACGGTATGGGGGTATAGATTCAAACTTACTGCACCCCCAAGCGTCTGAAAGTTCTGAAAGCGAAGTGCATGATGTCTCTTCCAATGCAAGTCAGGAGTTTACAACGACACACACACACACACACACAGATCAAACGTGGGTGTTTGTGGCCTTAAGCAATTTTTAAATATTTTTTGTGGTCACTAATGACTTTGCAAAAATTGGATTTGGACATGTTGTTGAACCCACAGCGACCCCTTGTGCCTGTGCACTAGCACACAAGCATTACGACCATCACACATCCACACCAGTAAGCGACACGATGGTCAAGCTGAGTGTGCTGTCCAATGCACAGTGCTGTTGTGGCCCAGCCCCATGCCGTCATACACCTCCATTCTTTGCAGCAGGAGGGTAAGGAAGCGACGCAACTTGACATCAGGGAGGGGCACCACAAAGGGGAGCTGTTTGGATGAATGGCTGTCGTGTGCACGCACAGCACATCAATGCGCTGCGTTCAATGCAACGTGATTTCTGTTTGGAACCGCTGCGCCGTTGCAGGTCCGCAATGCTGCGAAATAGCAATGTCTGCAATGCCGAGCTCGTACTGGAGCTCCGTGGGCAGTGGTGTGTGGGGCAGTGGTGTGTGGGGCTGTGTTGGGTGTGGATGGGGATTGGGTTGGGTGTGCGCGGAGTGCGAGGGGGGGGGGGGGGGTGCTTTATGTCGTCTCGATGCGTGGCACATTGCCAAGGCATGGGGCGCATCGCACCCCCGGGCACACACCTTTGCCGGCCTCTTCCTTTGTTTTGCCGTACACCACCGTATCGCCCGGGGCCAAATTCTTGTGGACCGGGTGCCGGAAATCCTGCCACAAACACGAGCGGGGCCCCTTGCCCCTTGCAACGCCACCCCCCCCCTCCCCCTCCCTCTCTGCAGGACCTCTGCATTCCCTCCGCGGCCCCTCGTGAGCCCCCCGTTTGGAGTCGTGTGGTGTGCTAGTCACAAGAGCAAGCACACGTCAGCACAAAAAAATCCTCATCAGTGGTACCATAGGCGCCTTTCGGTCTGGAAGGAGAGTTGCAGATATGGCAGTACTCAGTCCAGGTACTGTAATGAAGTCCAGCGGCCAACGCCCACCTACAGAGAACACAGTGTCCGGTGACACCGTGCTCTTTCCTTTATACAGGCTTCATGTCGAAATGCATATGGCATGCACTGCAGAATTCAACCCTGTCCCTGTGCAGCGGTATTTCCAGCCGCCAAGCAACAGTTACAAACGCATAGCATGACCATCTACAGGCTGTTATCTATCAATTGAATCTGAGCCCCCCCCCCCGCTCCCACATAGGCCCGGGCCCTCCAGAAGGACCACCCCCTTGTCGACTTCGGCGACGTCACTTCTGTCTACCGCTTGGCGCCCTTGCAGAAGCGGGTCACAGCGGGTCCTGCACGTCCCTTTGGCCGTACTACGGCCTGCGTCTGCGTCGGGCGCACCCCCCAAAGGAAGGTGTCTCGGTGTCCCCCGCCCCCCGCCCCGATGGGCACAGCCATCGCCCACCCGTTGAAGGGGGGGGGGGGGGGGCAGCCCTGCGAGGCCCATGAACATGGGGGAGCGTGCCTTGGAAGGAGGGGGCAATGCCACTGGACCCCCGACTACGAGCAAAGCCCCTGGTCGACCCGTATGGCCCAGGGCTTGTGGCCGCGCCGGGGGGGCAGAAGGGGGGGGGAGCAAGAGGATGCGAAAGGGGGTCGAGAAGGACAGGGGGGGGGGGGCTGTGGAGGAGTGCCGGCAAAGGGCAGTGCAGTGGCAGTGGGGAGCGACGGGCGGGGGGGGGGGGGGAAGGAGGGCATGGCAGTGAGCAAGGCCATCCCCCTTTCCGCCGTCCCGCCACCGGCCCTGGCCCGGGGGCTGCACGTCCAACCGGGGCCACACGCCCTCGGCGGAGGGGCCCGCGGCTCCACCAAACGTCACGGGCCCCCGCAGACCTCCACACGCGCCCCGACAGACCCACAGCCCCGCGGCCGCACCCAAGGCCCCCCGTCGCACCCCCTCCGCCCCCGCGCACCGCCCTCACAGACGTCAGCGGTCCTCCCCCGCCGCCCTCGCCCCCCAGTACCCCCCCCCCCCCATTCAGTGGGGGCGCACAACACATCCCACGTCGCCGTCGGGGGGGAGGGGGTGTGTGACCTAATTAAAAAACAGACAAATGCAAACCAGAGGCAATGCACTCCACAGTCAGGCATAAGTGCATATTTATTCTCTATGCCAAACCTGGTTGAACCTCAAGACACACACTGTGTCTGAAACAGAAAACAGAACATCATGTCTGACTACATTAGTCGGACAATCACAGTCAGTAGCTGTCAGTCAGACATCAGCAATCAGTGTCGGATAAAGACACCATGCATTACCGGCAAGGCCGAAAAGAGCAACCCGCCGCTTGCCGGCTGGAGAAGACTCCTGGGGGGTGTGACCTAATTAAAAAACAGACAAATGCAAACCAGAGGCTAAGGGGGGGGGGGGGGGCAGCATGACGCCGGCATGGATTGCTGTCTGGAGCGGGCGGCGCCTACCGGCCTCTCGCCACTTACCCCTGTCCTTTCCCTTGAACCCTCTCCCTCCGCAGGCGGCGGCGCCCAACGGCCTCTCACCCCCTCGTGCCCCCCCTCATGCCCCCCCTCTCCCTCTGCCTGGCCTATCCCTACCCCCCGACACCCCCTTCCTTTCCCTTGGCGGGTTGTGCCAACGGAGCCCCCGGACTGTCCCTGTTCCACTGCCCCGTGTCGGACCCACGCGGAGGAGGGCAACGGCCCACGCCATTGGCCACGGCCCTCCGGAGGAGGTGGGGTGGGATAACCCAAAATGTATGGTCCCCGCAACTCCTCAGTCTCAGTCAAAGATCACGGGGCACTGTGTCTGTGTAGACCCATTCGCCAAGTCACTACCAGTCCTCGGACTTTTGTCCGGGTTCTCTGGTACAACAGCCCGCCGCCCATCCCGAAAAGAGCAACCGGGGGGGGGAGGGGGGGGGGGGGGGCTCCTCGGCCCGAAGCCAGCGGATTGGGCCGTGCCCCGCGGTCCCCCGCCGGGCGCCGCAGCACTACCCCCGTCGCCGTCGACGAGGACGTCCGGGGGAGACAAGTGCCGCGACGCGTGGGCCTGCGTCGACTTCTGCGGCGGCGGCCCCGGGAGCAGCGCCCGAATGAGGCCCCTGCGATCGGGAGAACGGGATGAAGTGGAATGGGGCGGCGGAGATGGTGTGCCCCTGCGTTGTGGGGGGGGGGGGGGGGCATGTGGCAGTGGACCTGCGCGCCTGCCACACGAGGGGGCACAGAGGGGGCAATGCGGTGGCGTACAGGCCTTTGCTTAGTGGGGGCGGGGGCTGGGGGTGCCCCCCTGCCCTGGTGAGGGGATCTCAGTAGGATCCAGCCCCACATGCCAGTCAGCTCAGTAGGAAGGAGCCCCGCCCCATGGGCAACTGAGCAGGACCCAGCGCCGTCCACAAGGCTCCTCACTAGGAACCCGCCCTGACCCCCCCCCCCTTAAGCAAAGGCCTGGTGGCGTACCTTCCCCATTTCTGAGATCTTTTCACTGATGCGCTCTTCGATCTTCCGGACGATCTCCGGTTCGTCGTACCTGCGGAGTCATGGGGCGGTCCGCGGGGGTGCGGGCCCCATCGGAGTGTACACCCGCCGCTTTGACGGGGCCCCAGCCCCTGGGCCCGCGTCGGCGGTGTGCGGGCCGCACGGCGCGCGGGTGGGGGCGGTCCACAGCCCGACGGATGGGGGCGTGCCATGCGGCGCGAGTGTTGCCCCCGCCCCCTCCCCCCACCCCCCGAGGCAACTAAACCCACTAATCGGCGAAGGCACCTGTGCACTAAGCGGCGACAAATCGGCACAAAAAACGCAGCTGAAAAACAAGGCCCAGGGTCGGCTCTCACTACTGAGGGGGACCGTAACTCGCGGAGAGGGTGTGATGAGGATCTTGCTGACTCAGGTCCACACAATGCCCCGCATTTGAGTAGGGTCCACATGACTGGTTGCGCCCAGCCGCTGACCCTGGTCGTAACACTGGGTGCCATGGCTGCACTGCATGAAGGCGGAACAACTATACGGGGTGAACTAGTACATACAAGTGCGCAAGTACATACGCACGCAGACGACATGGAATAACAATATGTGCTGCCCGCCGCATTGATGACCGTTCATTTTGGCACTATTGTTGACCGCGCCAAAAGCGGAACTTGGATCGGTAAAAATCGGCAGGAGTCGGCGGCAACCCGGGGCCGAGTAGTGTGGGTGGGGTGGGGGTTGCAGAGGCATGCCCCCCTCCCTCGGCAGTGGTCTGTGCCATGGGGCGTGCGGCGCAGTGGTGGTCGGGGGGGCACGGGGGTGCGCAGTGGTGTGGTGTGTTCGAGGGGTCTGAGGCGGGGGAACCGGCCCCGACCGCCCTTAGTGCGCAGCCCTCACCCCCCGATCGGGGGGCTGCGCAGGGGCTGGAGATCACCGAATGGACGCCCGTTCCCTCGGGGGCCCCCTACAAAAGAGGGAGAGGCGGTCGACGGATGCACCGCTGCCTGCCGGTCGGCTCGGGGCGGCGCCGTGTGGCTCTGCATCGCGCGGTGCAGCCGGGCCGGCGGTGGCGCATGGGCACGGGACTTGGCCCCTGTCCCGCGGCGGATGTTCGAACGACATCCGTTTGCGCAGGGGGGGGGGGGGCGGCCGGGGGCGGGGGCCGGAGTGCAGAGGGGGACGTACCATATGGCACAGCCGCCCTGGGTCACGAGGTTGGTGTTGAAGCAGCCCTCGCCCCGCGTGGGGCATTGATGGTACCAGACCTGCGGGACATGGGGGGCGTGCGGGCGCGAGGCAAAGGGCGGCGGGGCCTGGGGCCCGCGACGGTCCGGTGGGGCTGCGGGGGGGTCCGGGGTACGGCACGCTCCACAAGGGCCACAGACACCCACACCCCAAGGCCAAGAGGCCGTGCCAGGGGTGGATATAGTGGGGGGGGGGGGGTCCCCCCCCAGCCCCCCCCCCGATGACGATTATGATTACGATTTACCCGTTTGACTGAACTCGCAGTTTTGCCAGCAGTTTTACAAGAGGACTGATGGCCCAAAAAAGCGCCAGAGCAGGTGCTGCCATGGATTTGAACCCAGGCCAATCATTCTATAACCCTGTGCATATACCACTGAACTACTGAGCCAATCCACCAACACTGAACACAAGACAATACATTGCACAGGGGTTGGTGTATCCCATGAAGACAGTCCACACAGTGCAATCATTTCTTGACACGTTTTGCCAAAATGGCTTGCAATTACGAATCATCTGTGCCTGAACTGGCAGAGCTAATCGTAATCGTAATCGTCATTCCGTCATCACTGCCTCCTGGCTCAACAGCCCCCCCCCCCCCCCCACCCCCACCTTGGTAATGTCGTCACTATTATATCCACCCCTGGGCCCTGCCATGCGGCGACAAGCGGCAGAAGCCGTTCCCGAAGTGCCGTGTCCCGACCGCTCCCCATCGCCACCCCGCGTCTTGCGCCATTTTCTGCCACACACCACCGCGAAATACCGCGATGCAGACCATCACGAGTCGGGGGGGGGGTGGCACCGGCAAAGTGCTGTGCTGGTCTCCCGGGGCCCGACGTGCCCACGGTCCCCCACTCACCCCCTCACCGGGAGGCGGGGCGGGGGGGTATCGACGTCAAACGACTGCAGAAATGATGGAAAACACAGCCTGTGGCACAGCGGCGGACGCACAGACCACGACCCCCGGCACCGCCAGGCCGCTGCCGCGTCCGCAACCCGCGGTCCGCCCCCGTCCCGCCGGACGCGCCCCCGGGCGTCCAAGTGCTGCAGTCCACCATGACGGCGCCCTCGTGGCACGCACACCCCTTGCAACACCGTCCATGTGACCACCGATCCTGCCGCCATCGGGGGGGGGGGGTGTGACCTAATTAAAAAACAGACAAATGCAAACCAGAGGTAATGCACTCCACAGTCAGGCATAAGTGCATCTTTATTCTCTATGCCAAACCTGGTTAAACCTCAAGACACACACTGTGTCTGAAACAGAAAACAGAACATCATGTCTGACTACATTAGTCGGACAATCACAGTCAGTAGCTGTCAGTCAGACATCAGCAATCAGTGTTGGATAAAGACACCATGCATTACCGGCATGGCCGAAAATCGGGGGGGGGGGGGGGAGGCCGATCGTGCAGTGCCGGAGGGCGACAGCGCACGTGACGTCTCTGACCCCATCGCCTGCCGCTCAGGGCCCGTGTCACACGGGCACCCCCGTCGCCTCCAGCCCCTTCCAGTCCACCGCACGGGGGCACGGGCCCCCAGCGGGCGGGGCCCGGCGGCGGGCGGTGCGCAGGGCACGACGGACCTTCTCTTTCGCTGTGGCAGCAATGGACACCGCCAGGCCCATGCGGTCTGCACGCCCCACACGCCCCACCTGCAGAGACGAAGGGGTGTGGGGGGGTATGGGCAGGGGGGGGTTGCGCAGGAGGGGCCAAGGGATGGCCTCATATATCTGGTGTGCCCCAACCCCCTTTGCTCCAGCCACAGCCCTTTGGGGGGGGGGCGGGCAGGACGTGACGGGGGCCGCACACCGTGTGCGCACATCCACTTGTCCCTGTGATATGAGGGGGGGGCAGAGTTTTGCTTGAGGGGGGGGGGGGCTGGGGGGGTCCAAGGTGGGGGGGGGGACCCCCTTCAGGAGACCCTGAGTTTTTGTGAGGCCTTTGTCTTCACACAAAACGGGTGCAATAGAACTGACTGAAACCCCCTGGCGGTGCCAGTAAACCAACAAATGCCATACTCCATTGCAGAATGCCCCCACCCCCCCCCCGGAGATGCTGAGTTGTTAAGCAAAACTGGGGGCGGGGGGCTACGGGTGTGTGGGCGGTGCATGTGGCGGTGCAGCGGCTTCAGGGCCTGAGACCGGCCTCGTGACTCAGGCCCCACTGCCTCTCCACACGCCATCCCGTGTCCCCCACGGGCCCCGGACGGTGCCCCCCTGGCCCATGGACCCCATGGGGGGCCTGTGCGCCGTCCCCTGCGCAGGGCCTCGGCTGCGGAGGCCCACATCCCTCAGGCAGAGGCCGTCTTGTGGGCGCATCACGGGACGGACGGGGGGGGCAATGCCCGTGTGGAATGGGGTGGGGGCGTGAGGGCGGGGGTGTGGGGGGGGGGGTCCGTGTGCTGCATGTGACGGGGCGGGGGGGCACAGTGCACTGAGACGAGGGCTGTACATATATGTGCGTATACGCGTATACGAAGTGTATATGTATACGCGTATACGCATATGCATGCCCATGTGCACGGGTAAGCGCTGTCAGCGGACCCTTTTTTGGGGGAAGGGGGCCTTCGGCCCCTTCCCAAATATTGTCACTTCGCGTCTACAACATGCCGACAGTGTCTACAATTAGCAGGCCGCGTTTACATGTGTGCACAGTGTCTACAGACTATACTCGGGTAAACGTGTCTATGCACAGTGTCTACAAACTATGCACAGTGTCTACAAACTATGCACAGTGTCTACAAACTATGCACAGTGTCTACAAACTATGCACAGTGTCTACAAACTATGCACAGTGTCTACAAACTATGCACAGGGTCTACATGTATGCACAGTGTCTACGGACTATACGCATACGCGTATACGAAGTGTATACGTATATGCGTACACGCGCACATATATATACGTACATATCTGACTGAGACATGGGGATAGGGCCGTTGGGCATGCCTCTGCAGGCTCCTTCTACAGCAGCGGGGGGGGGGGGGGCTGTGCCGTGCGCTTGGCCGGGGCATCCCCCATGGACAGATAGCCGCCCTCCTTCGTCCGAGAGGGTGGGGGGCACTGGGACTCCCCCAGGGCCAGACAGGCATTGGAACGGAGGGGGGGGGGGGTGTCGGACCCGAGGGGGGGATCTGACGGTGGGAGGGGGGGGGGGGGGCTGACCCTCCTCCTTGCCAACAGGACTCCCAGACATATTCGGGGCCGAAAACGTTTTTTTGCACAACAAAAGCCCGTATTTGGTTGACCCTCCTCCTTGTCAACAAAGGTCACGGTGCAAGGTAGACTCAAAGCACTAAATTTATGGCAAAATCTGTGTCCGCAGTCAAACCTCCTACTTACATTTTTTTTTGTTCTCATGCGTGTCTGCCCAGGGCCCCAGGGGCATGCGTGGGACATCGGGTCATTGGGGGCGGGGGCACCAGTAGCGGCCGCAGCAAGTTCGGTCTTTGAGCTGTTGGCAGTGGAGCACTGCATCGGCGGGTGGGGCCACTGAAGGGGCAGCCGATGGCGGGGGGGCGATGGAACGGGCCGCACAGGCCTCTGCCGGCTACTGAATGGGGCCCCATGGGGGGCGGGGGTCCCCTGATGGACCAATGCTGCCCCCACCCCAGCTCATATCCCACGACTGACAAAAGGGGTCCGGAAGACTCCAAGTCTCAGGCATTCAAACCGGCCACAGCACCGCCTACGGACAGCGGATAGGGATCGGTTGGGGGGGGGCACAGCCTTGGCTACACGGGCCCAGCAGCAGCCTCTTGGGCAGGGATGCATAAGGGAAGGGACCTCAGAGGCGGCCCCAGAGGGGGCGGTTAGACAGGTGGTTGAAGGAGGTTGCCGAAGCGGTTGGGGGCGGTTGCTGTCGGTTACAAATGCCCTTGAGGCTGGCACTTGGCGTCAGGGGGACAGTGGCTGGGCGTAGGCTGGGCGGACCTGAAAGGGGGGGGGGGGCTTACCTCCCCCCCTTCCTATTCCTATGCATCCCTGCTCTTGAGGTCCCACTGGAGCTAGAGGCCTCATGTCACGAAATGATGCCCCAACCCCCCCCCCTACCGAAAAGGGCCCATCTTCAACAACAGCCACTCTGTGGCCTTTGGGGGGGCCACAGCCCTTGCTGGCAGCCGCTGCGGGGGTCTGGGCCAGAGGACCTGTATGGGCGCACAACGATGACCCAACCCAAACCCCACACCCAACCCCCGGCAGAGGGTTGTGGGAAAAGCCAACATTCAATTGCCTTTGGCAAGGCACCTCGAAGAGAGGCTGACAGTCGGCAAAAGTGTTCGGTTCGATTCCCGGCCGGCCACCGTCAAGGCGGGTTAACCGACCGATTATTCTTTTTCACCCGACCCTGGTTCAAATCCTTCCAAGCACAAAATTCTATTGCCTTCGGCAAGGCACCTCGAAGAGGGGAGAGGTGCGAGAGGGCAGTTTATGCAGTGAGGAGACACATGCTAGGGCAGGGACGCTATGGCATAAGGGGTTGGCATGCATGGTCACCAAATGAAAAAAATCAGTTTCGGAAATTCTATTGCCTTCGGCAAGTCCACCTCGCAGAGAATCTACACCGAGCAACACGTACCCAAAATAGGGTGGGAACTACATAAATACGGCCTAAAACATGCTTTACATACCTTGGATGGTCATTTTAGGTGATCACGATGTCAAAAAAACAAGTTTCGAAAACTTCCATTTTTGAGCTCTCCACGGTGAAAAACTGCATCAGCAGGTTGTGTACCAATCCCTTGGGAGACCCCCCCCCCCCCCTGGACCTAATACCCAAATGGGGTGAAAAACACGTAAATACGGCCTAAAACATGCTTTACATACCTTGGATTGTCATTTTAGGTGATCACAATATCACAAAAACAAGTTTCAAAAACTTCCATTTTTGAGCTGTCCGGGGTGAAAAACTGCATAAGCAGGTTGTGTACCAATCCCCTAGGAGCCCCCCCCCCCCCCCCCCCGCGCTCTGTCGGCCCAAATTTCAGCCACCACAAAGCGAGGGTGCAGGCCGTGGGCTGGTTCCTCTTGGGGACCAGGAAACAGGGGAGCAGACCTTTTGCTGCCCCCACCCCCCCCAACAGAAATGGGGCCGGACCGAAAGCAGGCCCAGCACCCCCCCCCCCCCCGCATGCCCTCGCACCCTCACTGCAGGCCGTCACATGGTGATCGAGGTCCCTCAGGGAGCGGACTCCGAGCGACAAGTATGTTGGGATCTGGGACCCGCATGGTAACCCAGCAGGTGGTCCTCCTCTCCCACACAAGTGAACAGGTAGACCCATCCACCACCCTACCCCCCCCCCCCCAGCCTGCGCCCCCGACGGGAGGGGTGCACGGAGTCGGCGCCCTCAGGGCCTAAAAGTGGAGGCTGTGAAGGGCTCACAGCTTGACCGCTGTGGGTATCCCTTGAGCGGCCTGCCCAGGGAACCTCCAGGTGTGCACGTGCCCCTCCAACTTCATCACAAACGCCTAGGCCAGCACAGCCCCGTGCACTCCAGTGCAGTTGTGGGTGACCCCTGGAGGCCAGACAGCCACCAGCCGACCCCTGCCCCCCCCCCCCCCCCTTCCTCAACGGAGAGGCCATTCGGGTGTGGTGCCCTCTGGGCCCCCTCGTCTACGCGGGCTGTAGCGCCGCAGCCAGTGCAGCCAGCACTGGTGGCACCCAGGGCAGGGAAGCACACTCTGTGCCCTGGTGCCCCTCCATCTGCCCAGGGTACGCCCTCGGCCGTGGGAGCCGGACCCAGCCCGCGAGGCAGCACCACCTGTGCCTAAGGCAGTCAAGGAGTGCGGGTCTGACCCCAGTCGTGCCACGTACCACCGCCTTCCCGTGCCAATAGGCAGTCGTGGAGTGGTTGGGTAGCATGTCCTTGTGACGTGGA